>PYHW01010271.1:4110155-4131472 GCA_013186435.1 Turdus rufiventris
ATGGATGGCCCATTAGCAGAATATCTGCCGTGGAGATAAGGATCACTGCCCCCACCCTCAACAGATGGTGATAGAATAGATGCCTTTTATCACACTCTGTATTGTAATGTGGGGTTTATAATCAGGTGCGGCTTATATATGGACAAAAGAACAAAAATTTGCCAACACCTGGAAGTGCGGCTTATAATTGTGAAATTACTGTATATACATTTCAGCTTGGAAAAACTTGCCTACTTTTAGGTAATTTACACATTACATAACCTTGCCAAGCTATTAAGCAGCAAGATAATTTCTAGATACATTATTTCCCTCCACTGCTTCAATGACAAATAAAGGAAGGTAAATCACCTTGCTTGCCACATGCCTGAGGCAAAGCTTAATCTAAAACATTTCAAAGCTAACAAAACTTGAGTGAGCAGAGAAAAATGTAGTATTTAACCTGAGTGGGAAAACAAGATCTAATTCCTTCACACATACAGGACTGTGATTAGCTTTCTACACTTAAACAGGATTTGCAGTGCAACAGAGCTCCCTACATGAAGAGAATTAAATGCAAACATACACGCTTGCTGAGTCAAGGCCTACAACAGACTTTTTTTTAATTCCTAAATTATGTTTTTGTCTACCTCTGCTCCTCAGAAGCCAGAAACAAAATATTAAAGTGCTGCTAAAAAGAAAATATCTTCGACTACTATTTAAACAGCTGATGTATATATGAAAAGATGTTTATAGGAAAGTTAATTGAAGTTGAACAATTAGTGAATTTATTTTCCATTCATATATTACATGCGTGAAGTGATTTTCTGAAGGGAAGTTGCAACCAAATTGGTTATTTCTAGTAGATTTTACCTAAGCATTTAAATTTATACTTTTAATTATTGTCACATTGTCTTCTTGTCTAAATTATATTTAAATTGTGTGACTGCTAGAATTAGACTTTTCAATTTCTATACTGGAAAAAACTAAAAATATTTTGGTCTAAATGTTTCACCTTTGATTTGTTGGAAAAATTTTAGCTTAAAATTTCCACTAAAAGAAAGATTAAAATCAAAACAAAGCTATGTGATAGCTAATATGCTTTTTCATCATTTTTAAAGTAAACACTAAGTCTGTGTATAACCATATTCAGGCAGTGAGAGGAATATATTTAAAAGGTAATATGGAAGTAGTAGAGAAGAACAGAGCTACAGTGAATAAATATCTACTTTCCTGAGGTTCAAACACTCCCTCTCTCACATCTTATTTCACTTAAGAATTTTTCCCCATTTATACTTACTATTATTATTATTAACTGATAGCTATTTATAGAGCATTTCCCATTAATTTTACATTCTTGACACATGCAGAAACCATATAAAATATATGGGATGTTGAAAAGATGAAGATTTCATGCATGTATTCGGTCAGGTATAGCTATTTTCCCAAATAAACAAACAAAACAACAACTTCTGTGACTATAACACTCACTGCAACATCTCCTTGCAATACTCTTTTTCCTTCTAGTAATAGCACGCTATGTCCTGAGATAACATTCACAGCAGTAGTACTATTATTGTGCAAAAAACCCCCAAAAAAACAAACAAAAAAACCCCATACTAAAATATAAAAAATATAAGAAGAAATCCAGTAAGGCTTATTGAGCTGACCTGCTATTTGAAACAGGCTGAGAAATTCTTATTTTTCCATCACACCACTGAGAACTCCACCATGTGGAATTTTGGATCTTCTTTTTTCCCTTTCCACGAAATACATTAAACAGATCTGCAGCACACCAGCTTCCAGCTTTTCTGTCAATACACTGATTTCAAACAAGTGTGAGATGCAGTACTCCAAAGGGACTGTCACAACAGACAGAGGAGTAGAATCCCCTCCCTTGATCTGCTAATCACATCTCTTTTGTTGCAACCTAGGGTAAAATGGACTTTCGGAGCTGCAAGTACACATTGCCATCACATACTTGCCTTGCATCAAATCCTCCAAAGGCCTGCCCTCCATCAATTTATCCATGCAGTCTGTATTGATACTGGGGATTACCCCAACTCAGGTGCAAGACAATGCACTTGATCTTGTTGAACTACATGAGTTTCCCATGGGCCCCCACCTCAACCCTGTCAGGGTCCAAGCTCCATCTGGCTGCGTCCCTTCTCATCAGTGTGTTGACTGAACCACTCAGCTTGGTATTATCCACAAACTTTCTGGGGGTGCACTCAATCCCACAATATGTGTCATTAATAAAGATACTGAACACTTCTGGTCCCAACATGTACCCTTCAGGGGCACTGCTTGTTACTGGTCTTCATATGGACACTGAGCCATTGGCAATTTGTTGGATGCAGCCATTCGGACAATGCCTTATCCATCAAATAGTCCATTCATCAATATCTTCCCAGTTCAGTGACAAGGATGTTGTGCTGGACCACGTCAATTATCTTAAACAAGATTAAGAATAGAATCTAAGAATAAGATTTCTAACACTAAATAAAAACATGAACAAACAACGTCAACCCCCAGCCCCCAAAAGAAGTACAAAACCCAAAAACAAACCAAAAAACTCCTCCAACCTTTTCCCCAAAACTGAGGACATAAGGTCACTTTGCACACGTTATGTCAGTGCTTTCATTTCACTAAATAGTGCAGTAATCAGTTAAGGATGAAAAAACATGAAGAAAAGTTTTATTCTGAATGAAGGGGTTCTCTCTCTGTTTGGCTGAGTGCATTGTCAGTCAGCTGTAATTCCCAAATAAATCAGGAAGAGTAACCAATGTTTACTAGACCACAAAGTTGAAGCAAAGGAAGTGCTGCCCTTAATCTGGGCTGACAAGACCCACAAAAACAAATGTAGACACACTTTTATAGGACACTATCAGGCTTATTCTCTTCAAAATTAATTCACATCAAACTTTCTAGCCTTTCTAGACTGCAGTCAGGTCCTACACATGGAAGGGACAGAAGAAGAACAATTGGGTTACAAATGTCACACAGACTTTTAGCTATGAATCAAACATAAGCTAAATCCAAAGGTTTAGTGTTTTCTACTTACACTGCTGAGCACTTCATGCTTCAAGCCTCAGCAGCACAAAAGTGAAGCTCTGCCTCCTTGCAGAACTGCATCTTGTCAGGGTAGGAATTTCATTATTGATCCATGAATTTTGAGGTATATTTGCAGTCTTCCCATTTGCAGTAATTGTAAGTGTGACTGTAAGCAAGTTAGCATTTATCCCTAAAGTAAGCTCTATTAAAAGTAAATTCACCACCTTCTAAGCACTTAAAATATTATCCTAGCATTTTTACATCTAAAATATTAATTTTGTTTTTATCCTGCATTTTCAGCATAAAGTGTTTTCCGTTTTCCATTTCCCAAATAAAATAATAAACATAAGGATAACATGGGTTTTATTATTATTATTATTATTATTATTATTATTATTATTATTATTATTATTTTGTTTGATTTTTGTAGCATAATGGTTTGTTTGCAAAGACAATATTTTCCTGGATATATATCCTCAGAATAAATCAGTACCCTACTGACTCAACTTTTTAAAATCTCAGCCAAAGACAATATAAGAAGGGGGCTTTGTAGAAAAAAGCAGAAATTCACAGAAATATTTTATTTTTCTCTTTTTTTACTTTTATTTTTTTTCATTGGGGACAACATTCTATTAAGGATCTTGAATTTTATGGACACTAGTGTACTCTAAGTGGATTTTCTCACCACTGATAACTTATATGATATTTACATGAGAAGGACAGCAAAATAGGTTTGAAGATAAGAGTTTACCTATGATACTGAGAGATTCTTTTCAATCTTCCTTCTTTCCTCCCTCTTCCTTACAACAGATCAACATGCAAAATAAAATTTCCCTGTCTCTCTTTCTGCACACACACATACATACATATGTCTTATACAATGTATGACCCCAATGATACATATGATTCATTAGGGTTTAGCCTGTGATTGCTCATTTTTATCAGCTGTTAGATATTCATTGTACTTTAAATAGAGATATTTTGCTGTTGAGATATCTTACGAGAGGTTGAAACAGAACAAGAGAAAAGAGCAGCCAAGACAAAATTTGAGTCACTGAAAGAAGGGGAGATTATTTTTTTTCCCACTTATGCTGGGCCTAATAGAAAAACATCAACTCATAAAAGTCAATTTAAAGAAAAATTTTATTATGCTTTTTGAAATAACATTACAAAAGGAGTATCAAAATAAAATGTGCAAAATTACAAAATCATGATGATGAGTTTCACACTATTTCCTTTTATTTTTGAGTCAACTATGAGACATACTTGAAGCAATYCTCTCAAAATTGGYCAAAAATATAATTCCCCTTGGAATATGAAAAATGAAAAAAAAAAAAAAAAGAAAAAAATTAATCTTGWTTTCAATTATTTCCAAACAAACTAAAACCTCTGACCCCAAAACTCATAGGTAAAAACATGACGTTAACTTGAATGATAATTCATTGTGTTTGACTGTTTCTTCACTGACCTGAGATACTCCTCTGAGGGCTTCATTCTCACAGATATTCTTTCAGTCACTCAGTCAGTCCTTGCAGAGATAAATTTCGGTAAGATGTGAGAATAAATTGGAAGAAAGGAAAGTCACGTAATTGCTCCAGGGTTTGGAACTGGCTTTTCTTCTTCTCTGCAAGTTGAATTTTGATGTCCTTTCCTCATCAGTTCAAGTCCATTATGGCAGGCAGGGCATGTTCTTCTTTGTGTACATCCTCTAAGCATCTATGTATAATAACTGCTTGTCTCAGAAAATTGGAAGGAACACACACCTTTGCTTGAGATAAGCTGGGTGGATGCTGATGAAGGGAAATAACTTGAGAAACAGAAGTTTCTGCTTCAAGGCTTTCTCTGTTTTAATGAGCTTTACAAAGACCAGTTGTTGCCTCATGTTTTTTCTTTTGAATTGCTCAAGCAGCCTTACGTCCAGCGACTCTCTAGTGACAACATGCAACTGTGGCTTACAGGAGAATGTTTTTTGGCAGATACAGAATCAGCACATGAAGAGTCCTGTAAATTAAAACAAATAACAATTTTTTTAGACAATATAATCCCATTTTTTCACTTTTTAGTCTTCTTTTCTATTAAATATTTACAAATTTGTGTAAAAAGTGCTGCTTGCTGGATACAGACAGAACTTACTTCTGAAGCCAGGAGAAGTCTTCACCGGTAAGGAACAGGATCGTGCGCTCTGCCTGGCTACTTCAGAGAACACAGAAGGGCAAAGAGCATCTCCAAGGTAGATGCTGAAAACGGATTTAAAGGTGAAGCTGACAACTAATTACGACCCTTTAAAGAACTTTCAAGCATCACAAGGGATTTGTGCTGGTTTCAGCTGGGATAGAGTTAATTTTCTTCATGATGGCTAGTGCAGGATTGTAGTTTGGTTTTGTGCCGAACAGAGAGTTGACAATAGAGAGATGTTTTTGGTATTTCAGAGCAGGGTTTACACTGAGACAAGGCCTCTTCTGCTTTTTTCACTGCCATGCTGGTGAAAAAATTTGAGTACACGAGAGGTTATGAGGAGACACAGCTGGGACTGGTGACTGCAACTGACCAAAGGGATATTCCAGACTTAATGACATCATACCTGGTGTATAAAGTGTGGGGGCAAAGGGAGGAAGGGGAGAATGCCTGGAGTTATGGTGTTTCTCTTCCAAAATCACTGTTGCATGTGATGGGGCCCTGCTTTCCTCTAGATGAAACATTGGGGAAACAGTGAATTAAATCCTTGTTTTGCTTTGTTTCTGTGAATGGCTTTTGCTTTCCCTAATAAAGAGTTTTTTATCTCAACTCATGAGTTTTCTAGTGTTTATTCTTCCGATTCTCTCCCTGATCCTGCTGGTGAAGGAGTAAGGGAGCAACTGCATAGGGATTGGCTGCTGGCTAGGGTGAAATGACAGCAAGGCTCCTTACCATATTCTTCCAGAAGAAATAAAACCAAAATCATTTACTTACAGCCTACCACTTGAGATAGACTTTTATCATATACTCTGAATTTATATATTTTATTCATATTTACCGCTTGTAATGCATATAGCAGATGGTCACAGAAATTATTTCTTCTTGATGCTTCCTTGCATAAAATATAATGTTTCTCTCTCCCTCTGTGTCTTGTAGGGAGAGTGAATGAGAGGTTTTGGCCTAAGAACTGAGTATCTCTCCAGAAGTGTTTTTGAGATAGCAAAGTAACATGGCCCATTTTAAAGTGGTTGATACCCCTGGTACCAACAATGAAATCTTACTACTGAATGAATTTTCCTGAAAATACAATTTTTTTTCTTTTGCCCCATGTCTGCCTAAGGTCAGTTTTTAAGATATAACAATTATTTTCTTGTTCAAATGACCCTCAAGTCTTCTTGGGGCTCAATTATGTACTACTTATTTCGATAAAGCAATCTATTACAAGTTCCCTTCAATATCTCTTTAGATAGCAAAGTTTCCTAAACATGATAATATAGTCCCCAAGTCCTTTTGCACTAGTGAAGTTATTGATGCCAATCAAACTTAATATCACTGAAGACCCCTACCCAAGTATTTCAAATCAAGAGAGATTGTGTGCAACCCAATTTAGACTACCTACTGTAGCATTCAAGGCAATTTCAGGACTTACACAGCAGCTAAGTTCAAAGCTGCAATGACTCACTGCTTAAGACTCAGCACACACATTCTGGTATGATAACGTGAATGAAAGTGGGCATGATATTAAATATAGAACCTAATCAGCAATGCATGGTATCACTTGAATCAGTAAAATGTAGCTGAAGCAAGTAGGAATGTGAACGTGTTCTCTATGAAAAGTCCTTACACCACTGCGTCGTGTTCTGAATTAACTGGTTAAGTTCAGTAAAAACATCACTTCTTCAACCTCTTTAGCACGCGTTGGATTCTTACTTTCAGCTCAGTAAGAATAGTAAGAATATTCATAGAGCAGCTGGGACTTCATGCATGGATCTTGAAAAAAAATCACGACAGTGAGTTCTGGTGTCTTCTTCCCCCCACTTTACTTTCTAATAAAATTTTGATGGCCTACATTTATGATAAAGCCATATTATCTCAGCAGTCTATGGGTGAGCTTTGAGTAGTGAATTCTAGTAACATGGCTTGAAATCAGCCTCATGAGAAATCAAAGCAAGCACACACTCTCACGGTCACACAAGCAATACACTAGCTAAAAACAAGGATGAAAAGAAAGCTAATGTTTACCTAGACTATAAAAGTAGGTGGGTAAGATGAAATATGCTTTGAAATAATTCTAAAAAGGTTAATAATAACAACATTTTTCTTTTAAGATTCTGACGTGCAATGTTTAATTATCCTGTGTGAAAATTCAGAGGTATTTTAGCTAAAATATGTATGAAAATGCTCTTGAAAATTGAGTCAATTATCAGTACTTAGGGACAGCACATCACACGCCCCATAAATTTAGAATTTTTCTACCTGAATGATTCACAGGAAAATGTATCTGGCTTCTTTTAAATATTACTGTACAAAGCAATTGGAAAATATTCATTTCATCTCAGACTTTCATATCTCTTACACATTTTGTTAAAACTGCATGACCTGCCTCTAAATAAAATATTCTCATTCAAGTCAGCCTAAGTTTTAAAAGACGAGATTGCAACTTAGTTGTGCAATACATACTATGTTGAGTTCTGGGCCATCAAAGCTTAAGAAGGCTGTCCAAGCATCTGAGCTCAGGAAAGGGTTAGAAAGATAGCAAGAAGACCTAAGAGAAGAAATCAAGACCTCATTTATTCTGACAAGGAGTTCAGGAGACAACAGCCTACTTGAGCAGCAGAGATGTAAATGAGAGCAAGGAGTATTAGAAAGCACAAGATTCAAACCACATTTTTTGAAGAACTTTTTCACTAGTACAGTAGTGAAATTGTGAAATTTTAAAACTTTCCAAGATACAGATGGAAAAGATACATAAGGAGGTGGTGCAGTGTCTAGAAGTTGCCCTATTTTGACAGGTCAGTGAAATTAGAGGACCCCAGCATTTGTATGGTTATATGACGTAAACTCACTCAATTTCTTTATTACTAGACACTCACTACATATGTTTAACATTACAAAAAACTTGAAATAATTGTCTAGATTGTTTGCGGGTTTTTAATATCTGAATTAAGCACAAACAATAGAGCCCAAGGAAAGATGTGAAAACCTTTACAGATCCCTTGTAGTTGTAGAAGAAGAGATTTTTACAGATGTCCTCACCCCTGATAAGTCTCAGTTGTACTATCCATCAAAGAAGAGAGATAGCCTTGCCCTTAATGGGTCACAGCTGTGACTAATAAAGACAACTGTGATAAAAGGGGTGGGTTGGCAGGTTAGGGGATCTTGGAGGCAGAGGGCCTGGAAAAAGGAAAGCTCTGAAGGAAAAAGGAATGATCCAGAGACCCATAACAAAGCATAAAAGAAGGAAGAGAGTTGCTGTAGTAAAAGTTCTGCTATAAGATCAGTCTGGGTTTGATGAAGTTGGAGCCTGCAGTCAGAGCTGAGCTGGGTGAAAGCTTTGTTCAGAGTCTGCAAACCAGCACTGGCAGTCACAGTCCAGCAGCAAATGACTACAGTCAGAGTCTGCAGTCGGACCCTACAGCAGGAGCCAAAGTCAGGATGGCCCTTTTTCATGCTGTTCAATGAGTCTGTGTCTGGGCTTATTTCTACCCCAACAAGGTCTCTGCTGCAATAATCTTGAAATGACAGGAATATGGCTATTCTTCCTAATTCCATATAATTTATTAAAATATCAACCCTCTAAATTTATGCTGGTGATTTTTTATTACCAGCTAACCAAAAGAAACTGTATATACTTACTATAGTGGGTTGATGGCAGATTGCATTCAAAGGGGAAAAGAAGTACTGTATATTTGAAATACAAATAATGTAGTTTCATGATGATAAATGTAGTTTCATCAACCTTGAGGTGATTTTTTTTATTTTCTAACTATTATTTCATAAGAAAGTAATTGTGTTGTTGGTATCTTCCTCTTGTTAAATAACTAATGCCTATTAAGACAAGACACCTATGTCCCTTAATGGATAAATTTCCTTTTAAAGTGGATAAATTTTTGGAAAAGGTATTAATAGAAAACATATTTCTGTGGTTTCTATATTGCAGTAATCTTACTTCTGTTTCTCTTTCTTGACTCACATTTAATGAAGTCTTAGCTATCTGTTTTGAGTTATTAATTTGAATGATTAACTTCATAGTTGGAAAAATCAGCTTTTGCCCTTACAAGAAAGAGTAACAGGTGATTTAGCCTGACTTTTTCTGCAGATAAAAAGGTAAATTTTATATTTAAGCAGAATTGGCAATAAAACGAATTGAAAAAGAAATGCTTGCAACTTTGGCACAACATACGTTTTGCTTCATTCATGTATATTTAATATACGTGTGTTTCTGTAACTTTGAATTTGTGCAGTGTTTTACTGTATTCACTTTTCTGTTATGACAGAGCAAACTTATCATTGGTTAATTGTGCTATAGGGCATAAACTTGAGCTACGATTTATTGGTTTGAAACATGTTGGTGATATGAAATATTTTGCATATTTATAATTCAAGCAGTTTTGCTGTGTTTCTATTATAGTCTTTTTTTTTTTTTAAATTTTGGAAGTCAATTTTGAATTTGTAAACATAGAAGTTTGTTGTAAACCTGCCCATACAACACTGAGTACCAGGAAGCATACAAATGGAGTTGTGGCAATTAAAAGGAAGATGGTATTTTCTGAGTCTCAAAGAAGGAAGAAAGAAATTCCTTGAACAGAATGAGAAAGTTATTTTAACAAGCACCTGGAAAAGATACTTGCAGTTGAATCAAAACATTATGAACAGCCTTTATCTTATTAACTAACTGAAGAATCACAGAATTGCAAAATTACTAAGGTTGGAAGGGAGCTCTGGAGGTTGTGGTTCCATTCTTTTGCTCCAGCCCAGCCACCCAGAGAGACCTGCACAGTAGCAGGTTCAGCTGGCTTTTGAATATCTCCAAGTGTAGTAATTCCACAACTTTTCTGGTCTGTCTGTGCCTCTGCTAAGTCACACCTATGGTGAAAAACTGTTTTCTGATGTTCAGAGGGAACCTCCTGTGTTTCAGTTTGTGCCGCTGGGCACTACTGAAAGAGCCTGGGTCTGTCCTCTTTGCATCCTCCTTTCAAGTATTTATATACATTAATAACATCCTCCTGAGCTTTCTCTTCCCAGGCTGAATAGTCCCAGGCTTTCCTCATTGGAGAGACCTCCAGACCTCAATCACCTCGGTGAGTTCTTGCTGGATTCTCTTCTTTATGTCTGTCACTTGTACTGGGCGCCCAGAACTGGACACCACACTGCAGGTATGGCCTCACCATGAGGGGAAGCATCACCTCCCTTGACTTGCTGGCAATACTTTGTGTAAAGCAGCCTGAGACAACAATAGCCTTCTTTAAAACAAGGGTATTTTGCTGGCACATGAACAACTTGATATCTCACAGGATCCCTAAGTCTTTTCTGCAAAACCAAAAGCTTTAAGTCAAAAAATAATAAAAAGTTTGGTTAATGCAGGAATTTTGTACTTTCTTTTTCTTTTTTTTTTTAGCAGGTTGTGGTGGGCTTAATATCATGTCTCTTTTGGCATATAGACCAGGATTTTCAGGGTCTTTGTGTTCTAAGTGGGGTTGTGCACTTGGTAGCTTTAGTGGTATTATTATTCCCAATTCAAATATAATTCTTAAAGTTAAGATTCCTCTCTGCCCTAAAATGAGAGCCACTATGCGTTTCAAATTTTTTTCCCATCAGTTAAAGGAGAGATAACTAATTTTCTATCTCATCAGTTACTTTAAAACTTTATTTCTTCATCAACTACAACTGGCATTTTGTCTTTCTTGTGTGTTGCCAGACTTAGAGACCCTAAAAATAGAACATACATTTTATTCCTAAAAAAATCTCTACAAAAAGAAGCACTTAGTAATGTGAAGAATAAAAATGTAAAAACAAAAAAGATGTGTTTGAATAATCATCCCAATCTGACACTGTTTCTTGTTCTTTTATTCTGAAAGAAGCTTAACCGGTAGTGTGTTGTCTTCGGTTCTCCTGTTGTGCATCTTCCTCATTTCTTCACATCTCTATTATTAGGGTTGCTCATTTTATACTTTCTTTAGCTACCTGGAAATTCATCTCCCAGCCACTTCTTCCTGCAGACCTCCTGCAATATACTTCCTTTCAAGTCCCAGAGCCCACAATGCATTTCATCCCACAAGAAAACAGGAACAAAATGTTACTGGTCTGTGTTTTTACAGCCAATTTGCTATAATCACTTTCCTTTGTATTGTATAACAAAGTACAGTACATCTTCAAGAGCAGAGACACTTTGTCTCAACTATTTTTAACAGATTTCTGGTTTTTCTCTTTTCAGCTTCTTCTCTGCAACTCCCCTGCTATCTTTCTCACACCAGTGTCTGGTTTGACAATAAATTTTTTGACTCTTGTGGTTGACATCAATTGAGACAATCTGTTGTTGAGACTGGATTGGCAGAGTTTTTAAATTTGTTAGAGATTAAAAAATATGCATAACCAGATAAGCTGCATGCAATATATAGTATACTCTAAGCTTGTATATTCTTTTTACTGAATGATATGCTAACATTTTATTCTTTTCAGCAGTCTTTACACTTATATATTTATATATTTTTTTAATACTGAGTAAATTAAAAGAAAAAAAAACCTACTCCCCTGCCATTTGAGTAACAATGATAAACAAGAATATATGGTCCTCAGGTAGAAAAGATTAATAACTTAGAAAACTGTAAGTGGAAGTTTGAGAGAAACAGACTTCCAACATTGACTGATTTCTTGGAGGATTTTTTTTTTTTCATCTTTTAAGGAAATTTTATATCTTTCCTTTACACTTTCGACAAGATTATGAAGTAAAGTTTTACCTCTTCTCATCTTTGTTTCTTCTATAGTTTTAGTGATCAATTGCCACCCATCACAAAATCTGTTTTTTGCTTTTAAGCTTCATTTCTTTTGTTCTTTACAAGATCTTCATCATTGTCAACTCATCTTTGTCATGCTTAAAAGCTACAAGACAGCTAATGGAGTCACAGAAAACCCACCGTGGAAACTTATACAAATTAAGAGTTTTAGTTTTGTTTTGGATTTGTTTTTTTTGTTTGTTTGTTTTTTTGTTTTTTTGTTTTGCTTTCCCCTAGAAAGGCAAATCATAGAGCTTTTCTTCTTTACAACATTTTGATGAACTAAAGAAATACTGACTTATAACACAGTATTTAGGAAAGGGCAGGAGTTTTTCTTTATGAGGTTGCTAGGATCACATTTTATTACTGGGCATAAATGTTGAATAATGCTTGAATTACAGTCAGCACATGCAAATGGGGAAACTAGAAACTTTCTCTACAAGTCTAGAAAACTTAAATGACAGGCAAAAACTATACTGTGTCTGGTTTTAATTTTTATCCCAGATTTGATGACATTTGGGAAAAAAAATGCTTTTTCTTATTACTCCAGTATTTTTAGTTTCCATTTCTTCCAGACTTCCTCATGACTAAAATGTCAACCAACAAGGGGAAAAACTGGAGATACTGAGACTAAAAATGGATTTTCTTTGTTAAGAAAAGTTGGTAGATGACTTATTGAGCTCACTCAGAAGAAACCTGAACAGCATGCAAATGGTCACCAAAGATGGACTACAGCTTTGAGAGAACACAAATTACAATGAATCTCTTATGCCATGGCAACTAGTGCTTACCATTGTAAAAACAAATTAACAAGTACAATAATTAAAAACTACAGCAATGGGGCCAAGTCTAAAAACAATAGTTTAACAAATATATTAGCCTCTTCTTCTTCACAACCATTTCTTAGTCAAGCCACAGGTACCATGAAACATGACAATTGCCTTTACTTCTACTTAATGAGTGACCGTTTTCCTGTATCCCATTTTGCAAACTCCTTCCTACTAACAGATGAAGATCTTCATAATAACCTTCCACTGGTAATGAAAATTTGGCACATGGGAAGAAAGGTCCTTGAAAGAGATTAGCTTTATAAGTTTGGCATACAAACTGTTGAAAAAGTGAGCTTCTATAACAAAAAAATTGTAGTTGGTTTACCAGAAGTTGTTAGCAATTAATGAAAAATAGATATGATGGTTATTTGGAGTGATGAACACTTTACTGCAGTTACCTCCAAAGTAGGTATGATAATTGGGAAGTGATCCATTACCCCTTGTGTCCACTCCTCTGAACTGATAATTTTCAGGAGTGTCTAGCCCAATGCACTGTAATTTTCTAAACTTAAGCAGTCCATGGTCCTGTCTTAGATTGCTTTTTCTCAGCTTTCTAGAAATGTATTATGAATGCATCAAGAGAAGCTTTTCTATGTCAAGCACTGTTGGGTCTCAGTCTACTCTAGATTTTTTTTTTATTTGGAAAAATCATGTCAACTTGCACTTGAAGCTGTTTACATGCAGCTCCAGTAAAGCTATATTTTCCCCTTCTGGAGGCAAATAATACACTTTCAAAAAGTGCTAATTACTGTAAGAGTGTCATTGAAAATATGACACTCTATATTTATACTCAAATATCATGCTTGCATTTTAACTTTTTTTAAAATTTATATTCTTAGAACTAAGTTTACCCTCCCTTTTACTTCCTCCCCCACATACATTCACCCAGAACTAATAAGAAATTAATCAGCTTACTGAAATGCAGTATTAACTTCTGCACACATTATATCCTTTTCTTTCAGCTGGTGCCAAGACAAGGCTAAATCTCTTTAGAGCATGTAGCTTTAAAATACAACCACCTAGAAGAGGTTTACTGCAAATGCTACAGAAAATGACTCTTAGATTTACTAGATACTAAACTTTTTCATAGTTTTCACCTATATGCTTCACTTGTGCATTGCTGTGGTCTAGAAATTTATGAGCAAAGGCTGCTGTGGTTCCAGAATGGAACTGGTTTAATGCTGGTGTATGTACACACTCCACTGAGCTGAGTCCTGCTTTTAGAGATTAAATGGAGCGTGTAGGAAAAACAAAGGTTTTATGTCATTGCTCTTGGCACTTGATATAATAAGATGCAATATGGCAAGACTGCAGCATTGGAATGGGTTTATGAGTCAGAACTGACGTAAAAACAGCAAAGATTGAGCCATATTGCAGTATGGCTGTTCTTACATTGTATATTGTAAACACCATTCTTACAATCGTCGCAAACTCTGGTGTGCAACCAGTATGTTTTAGGGTTAAAACCAGTCCCAGCTCTAACACAGGTTTGTTGCTAGTTTGCATTGAGATTATCATAACTTAAATCTGCTCTCTGTATAAACTGGTTAAATTCTGACACAGTTCCCTCCCACACAGAAGATTATTTAGTAATGTATTCTATTGCCTACAAGATAAATTCAGCCTTTTACAAGTATATAGACACTAGCTGCAAGGAACAATTGATTGATTATTTATATATTTATTTATCCCCCAAACTCTTGAACAAATGATTAAATGAGAAATTGCATGGACTCCATACTAGGTGACCTCCTTGCCCTGGAACATCATGAACAAATCTGGACTAAATGGGTCTCCATAAGAAATACTATGGCCCAAGATGAGAGTTTGGAGAAAACCCTGATATTCATTTTGAGTTGTGGTCATAGCAGCCAAGCTTAGAGAACCAGCCTTCCATATTAAAAACACTGGGGAAAAAAAAGGTTGTGTACTGGGCCGTTGTGGACATAGCTCAGTAGGAAAGCAGTTGATCAACAGGACGTCCATGCATTGAAAGATAATTTCAACTGGAATTCAAGTTAAACTTCAGCAAAAGTTGGCAGTCAGAAAAGTAGCTCATGGTGCAAAATACTAGTCCGACTTGGATGCTAAGACTCCATAACTTCACACGATGTGCTAATGAATGCTGACTCAGGTTTGACCTATGCCTTACAACATGGGCAACAGACTGAGAGGAGCTGCTTATAGGCATAGAAATCCATAATTCTAATGGTGCCCCCCCTGCCAGACCCCTGGAAAGTTGAGACAATTGCTTCTACTGCTGCCAAAACACTGAAGAGTGCTTGTTGGAGATTATTCTTAACCAACAAGAACATGGCTCTCACCTCCCCATTACCCACAGTAATTTGCAAGACTGTTTCTCCCACTCAACTGCACCTTGCAGATGATCGTCTTTCCCTCTCACAGGAATATCTGTGATATTCTCACAGGAATATCACAGACAGAAATAGACTCTTGCATATTATAATAGCATATTTAAAAGCTGTTTATACAGTGCATATATAAATGGAGCAAAGATTACCATACTCATACCAAAGTGTTATTTTTGCCCTGTTTATATATATACACTGTTTTAAACTGTATGGCCAACGTGTAAAGAAAATGAAAGCAATTCTGCATGCTGCAGAATTGTTCATGCAAAATGCCAAATTATTACAAAGGGACTTTGTGAAGTAGCAAGACTTCTGCACTCCTAGCATGCATACACAGTTGAATAGCAAAAAGTTGCAGTACTATCAAAATTCACTATGGACAAAGAAAAATATTGAACAATCTATTAAACTGCCACTGGTGTGATGCCCTTAAATTAGTCTATAGTCTCATAAATGATGATGTAGGAAATAAAGGATARCATTCATGTTTTGATGATATACTTAGATTTTWTTTTTCCCATTGGCTTATAAGTTGCTAACTCTTTTTTTTCCACCATAATAGATGCAAAGATTAAGSTGCAGAGAATAATTCTCTGGAGAAGGGAATGGAAAGGGAAAAGAAAATATACTAATGGATCCTATCTAGTCACAAGAAATTTTGAAAAGCCTAATTTTCTGTTCAAGAAAAGAGATGCAAGAGAAAAAGAATGGAAATAAATGACTGAAATGATGGCAGCAATCAGGAAAGAAAAATGTTCAGAAAGGGATTCCTACGAAAAAAAATAAAGCAACACTGGAAGATAGGTGTTTAAACTTTTGTGAAGAAAGGTTAAGACTTAGGAGAACTTCAACTACCAATTATATACAAAATACTTCCTCCATCCTACATAAAAATTGACAGTTTTCAATAATGGTAGTGAGTTTATGATCACGTTTTGGATGGAAGTCAGTGAAGTAAGAAAAAGTGTTACAGTTCTCCTACTTTAAACTGACTCAACCAAGTCCACTACTATATTATGACATCATTAAATGTCAGATTTTGCATACAATGAACAGTGAACACAGTGAATACATGAATTATTCACATAATTTTGTTTTGGGTTTTTTCCTGGGCTGCTCCTTCTGTTGCCCTAGATTCAGTTTCTAGTCACCAGTGTCCAGATGAGACCAAAGGAGCAGCTTTAACAGAAATAACATGAAAAATAACTTTGTCTTAAGGAGTGTAATTGAGGTAAAAACATAACAGTAATTTTAACCTTTCCATAGCTTTTCATTTTTAGCATTGAACAAACATGAAAACAATAAATTTCTTAATGTGATTGAGATTTCACTTTTACATTAGTTTATGTAAGCTAAGACCATTACTTTTTTCCTGGAAAAAGTGTGTCTTGGGTTACTGACCAGGTACAAGAAGGAAAATTGAAAATAACACAAAGACATTAATGCAATTAATGTCAGCAGTTTTTTAAAGCCAAAGAAGATGCACCAAAACCCCCATGACTCATGCAGCCATGGCTCCCATCTGAAAACAGGAGATACTTTGACTCCGAAAAGTCTAGCAAGGTTTTTTTTTCCAGAAGGGTGTGCAAATACTGGGGTGGTTTATGCATACCCATTAAAAAAGCACAACGTAAAATGATTCTCAGCAAGCATGGCAGAAAACAGTTCTGTACAATGTAAAAAATGTTTTTCTGCCAATATTCCCTGAAGTGACTGCATTAAGAAACCTATTCTGGAAGTACTCGCAGAACATCTCATGGAGGAAGAAAAGACCCACAAAGTCCACTCCTCATACAGTGGACAGAAAAAAGTGACAGGCCTCTGAAAGTTAGCAAATAAAGATTTTCCATCCAATAAGAGGGTGTTTTCAAACCACAGAACTGTTTAAACAAAAACTCTTTGTGATGCTACTTGCTTTTCCTAGTTCTTAAATGTTTTGTTAGCTAAAAACTTGATTCCAGCACAATAAGGTGTGGTTCACAGCCAGGTAAATGGATGTTGGATACATTCTCAGAAATTGCTGTAAAATTACTAATGTTGCAGCAGAGTGACAAATGAAAAAGGAAAGAATAAAAGAAAATCGTAGTCTTTATGAATGGGCAAGTTAATTTCTTCCTGCATTTTTGGTACTGCAAAATCAGTATCAGCTACAAAGTACAGAAAGATGTTAAACAGATGTTCTGATTGACACATAAGAAAGAAACAAACCTAACACTTAAATGATACCAGATTATCTCATCTAAAGTATTTAAAGAATGGAAAAAAATAAATGAAAGTGAAATATTTATTTCAAATGCTTTTTTTTGGTCATTTCATTGCACTGGGCAATTTGGAAAATTAAGTATCTCTTCTCGTCAGATGTTGTCTTGTATTATTGCACATAATTGCTTTCTCCCTTTGACATTATGATGCCAGATGCCATTGAGCATGGGAATAATCAAATACTAATCTGATAGCAAAATCAGAGAAAAATTCAATATTTTATATCTGGTGAAACTCAAGTCTTCTGAATTCATCCCATCCCCAAAAAATCACCTGCTTTCTTCATGGTTTTTGGGGACTTTTTTCTTCCTTTCCATTTGTTTATTATTAGATTCCTGGGACCTCTTGTTGAGAATCCTGAGAGACCTGATTTCACACATCCACTTTCTGTGTAGGGGCTATTCCCATCCATATTAAAAATGGATGAAATGACATCAATATTGACTTCTATATATATTTAAAATTCTGTGACAATTGCATTGTGCTATTATCTTTAATCTTTACTACCAACACCCAAACAAGCCCCGATGGTGTGTATTACAGTGACCATGGTCACTGAGCATGCACTACTAAACAATTATATTATAGCCATGCTGGGAATGGTTTGAGATCAAGCCCTTCGGACTTCCCAGCACAGGGTAGCCCAATAATACACAGAAATTACAGTTTCCTTCACTGCCTTATTTGCTATATAGATAGTTTCAGATATTGTACACAAGGTGGTTTTTTCTATTTTTTATTCCTCCAAAGAAAGAAAGGAGACGGATCGAGAAAGCAGAAGTAGGTAAAGAGGGAAAAAAAACAAGTTCATGGGTTTTGAGAGTGACAGAATTTAATTTAAAACACATAAAACAGTATGAAAGCAAGATGGAAGGAGGCTTTAAGGTCTGAACTACGGATGTCCCCTGACACCCAGCTGGTTTCACTGTAGTGCTGGGGATTTGTGGCATGTGTTGGTTCCAGGTCTGCCAAGTCTTCCAGCCATCCTGTCATGTTTAGCGAGAGCACTCATGTGTGCAAGGTCTTGCAGAAACAGATCCAGGCAGGCAAAAGTGATGTAGAAGAAATGTGTCATGAAGTAATGCATCCTAGCAGGACCAATCTTGACTTAAGTCATATTTTCACTTTCTTCAGTATATGAGTTAAAACAATATTTACCTCTCTCTTCACTGCACCTTATGTGTTTTTCCCAGTTTCCACTCAAGACTTGAATACAGAAAAAGATGCAGCTCTAAGCCTGTATTATGACACTTCTTGTAGTGGCTGTTCTCAAAAGAATAAACTACTTTTCTGTTTTTCCGGCCTCATTTTTATTCACTTCCTATACATCAAGCAAGAAAACAAGAATTTATCTGAAAACAGATGGATGTAAAGGTGTGTTGGATAGGAGCTGTCAGTCCAATTCAGCATCTCCTTGGTGAGCCATGTGTTACTGTAACGCTTGTAAAGAATAGCAATAAAACCAGAAGACATGCAGTCATAGTTTTCAAATATTTTGAAAAGTTAATGGTACATATGTCAGTTTTCATTTAGCAAAACTGTTTACAAATTGTAGCAATCTATAAATATTGATATGTAATTATTTTACTGAATCATAGAAAAGATAGAGGTATTTTCAGGTGAGGTTTTAGTTGTGAGAGATACAGCAGAACTAACAGCATGTTTATAGCTTTGGGGCCTTTTTTTTCAAGAGGATGAAAACATAACCCTAAATTTAAAGCGCATTTTAGATTTCAGAGTTGGCAATCCAAGAAATACATAGATCTATTTTCCAGACTAGGGACTGTAAGAGAGGGAAAAAAAAAAGATGAAATCTGAAAATCATGTTTTTCCATTTTGAGTATCAGACCATTTCATTCAGTTACTCCTTTTTTTTCATTTTGCAAGAATGTCTTATAGAACTTCCACGGCAATTAAGAAAGAGAGAAATGTTCTTAAAAGATATTTCATTGGTACTAAAATAAATATATTTGGTTTTTATAACAGAAGCAGCTTCTTTTTAAACCAACGTACTGATGTTGGCCTGTTAAGAAGAAAATATAGTTCAGCATTTATCATTTACAAGACTTATCTCTGTGCATTTTGCATCATAACAAATTGCTTTCTTGCTTGCAATTTAAATTTGACCTCTTTCAGAAGCTTGTACACTTTTTTGTTCATAGCAGAGTTTTAACAATATCACCATGCACAATCTTTTCTCTGCTTAGCAGACTATGAACAAAGCTGAATTCCCAATTAATTTTCTGAAGTTTATGTGTCTAATGGTTTCACAACATCGTACTCTCTTTGAAGAAAATGAAGTTGACTAGACAGCACTTTGCTGCATCACAAGACCGAAATAATTGCAATCAGGAAGAAATATGACTGCGACAGAGCAGGCACAGACAAATTATATTTCATTTCATTTACTGTGTCAGATATGACTACAAAATGAAAATTCACTATTCTTAAAAAAAAGGAGAAAAATTTAAAATAAAAGGAAGGCACAATTATATGAAAAGGTTTTAAAGGTTTCAGGTTTGCATATTAAACACTTCTTGTTATAGGAAAAATAGTCTGAGAATTTCTAACTGTGTTTGTTAGTATAAACCTACATTTTTAAGGCTTACATCAAGAATCTGTTTATGTTTTCTCATTAACTGCAGCCTGGGGAAAAAAATGTTTGAAAGACCATGTCCCAAACCTAGACCAAGTATATATGAAAAATTATTTTTAAAAGAGAATTTTTATCAAAGTGAATGCAGTACATACCCAGAATATTTTGCAGCAGCTTTATAACAAGCTTAAAAATAATTGCTATGATTAACTAAAGAGATTTATTTACATGTACAAATAATAAAAAAAAATAATCCCATTTAATGCCAGCAGTGTTCCTTGTTCTATTTTGAAACTTAATTTCCACTAAATATAAGAATTTTCATTTAAAAAATGGGGAAATAACTGTTCCTTTGTATGTAGTGCAACTTATATACTGCTATGGACAGTATTTTTTCAGATAAATAAACAATACTCATAAAAATATACCACTGTTCACACACTTACCCACAAATACACAGATGTAATAATACACACAGGTCACTAGTGAACAGGGTATCACAACTACTTATAAATAAAGATGTACATGTGCACTGTAACTGCATACTCCCAGAGATGATATTTATACTATTTTATCAGAGGATCTCAGCTGGTTTTGGGCATACAGGACATTAAATTTTTGCTCAGAGTAGGCAGTATGCCTCTCAAAGATATATGTTACATAACCCATATCTAAACGAATTGCATGTTGACATTAAATGCAATTGTGTTGAATGACAAATGTCTTAACACCAGGTTAATCAAATGCCAAATAAGTGGTAAGCATTCTAGAAAAATCACAACTGAAATTGCTAATCTGTCCACAATTAAAAAAAAAAAAAAAAAGTTAAAATCATTAAAGATAGAAGTATTTTATATATCTCCATTAGAGGTATCAATTCTAATTTAAGCATACCTTTATTGTGCAATAATTCATTCACAACAGTTAGTCTTGATGCCTAACTGTGTCCACATATAGTGTTAGAACCAAAAAACTGTCCGTAACTGAATCATATTAGTTGTGATGAGTGATTAAACTGTTTCTGTTTTAATTATTAAACTTCTAAAAATTCCTTGAAATATTGTTTCCAAACAGAAATAAGTGAGGAAAGAACAGACCCAAGAAACATGATTTAATGATACTGTTCAATATTTATGAGATAAATGAAAGGTGAAGACAATGTGAGACCATTTCAGTAAGTCAAATGTTTGTTTTTCTCTCTTTCTCTTTCTCTTTCTCTTTCTCTTTCTCTTTCTCTTTCTCTTTCTCTTTCTCTTTCTCTTTCTCTTTCTCTTTCTCT
>PYHW01010271.1:4131522-4147141 GCA_013186435.1 Turdus rufiventris
TTTTTTTTTTTTTTTTTTTTTTTTTTTTTTTTTTTTTTTTTTTTTTTTTTTTTTTTTTTTTTTTTTTTTTTTTTTTTGGTTTTGTTTTTGGTGGGGGGAGTTTTGGTTTTGGATTTTGTTTTGGATTTTGTTTTGTTTTGTTTTGTTTTTATAGGAATTAATGACTCAGACTTCTTTCTAACTTGCATAACGTTTTGTTTTATGGATTAAAACCAGCATCCCATTGGCTGGCACGGTCCCAGTGCTTATATAAAAGGGATCAAGGAACTAGTTTTTCCTGAATATAAGAGAAGCATCAATGTCAAAAAATCCCTGCTTTCTTTTCCTGAGTGTTCTCCAGATGACTTTGCAATACTGAATTATTTACATCTTGACAAAGGCTGTGATATAATTCCAGAAGTTTTACAAGAGGATGTCTCCAAAATTTTCCACCTCAGTCAACAAGACATATGATATTCCCTGAGCATAACAGCTTTACTGCCAAAAAATAAAATATGTTTCTGCTTACTGCCAACCCACCTGACTTTACCTAAGTAAATTCCTTGCCAAATCCATCAGCCTTTCCACCTTAAACCCTAAATCCATTCATTCTTGCTCAATTTAATATGCATTCTCTTACCTAGCTGTTCATGAAACATCATTTGATAGACCTAAAATACACTAAAGTGGTATGACTTGGGAGTGGGGCAGGGGGCACTAATTATGTGATTGTTGATCTTCTCGTTTGAAGTGTGCACTATAAATTCAGAGAATAATACCTCATTTGGTTTGAATGAATTTCTCCTGACTGCCAGTGATTTGTGTGGGAGAAACGTGTAGGTGTACGAGTGCCAACACACTGGAAATAGGAAAGGTCCCCCACAGAATGCAGGGAAACACAGCCAGCAGCTACCAGAAAGCCACACTGAATAATGGCATCCACAAAATTCAAAGACCAGGTTTCCTCAAAGAGCAGCCATAAAAATTTCAAATTAAAAGAATCACCTTTATGCTTGTCTGGTATATTCTAAGAACCTACAATGAAAATAGATTTGGTTTGATTATTAGTGAAGACAAAGTAAAAAATAAGTTTTTCACTAAAGATTCTTGCCATATTCTAAGATTAAAATTTCCAGACAGGCAGGACAGATTCAAAATTCCCCTTTTCTTTTCATGTCTTTTTAGCTTAAAATCATGGGAATACTCAGAAGACTGATACTACTGTGTAGGAAGCTAGAGCAGCTAAATACAAATGGTGGGAAAATAAACTTAAGACAATAAGATCCTATTACAGCCAGCTATTGCTATTTAAAAGTCTGGTTACAGAATCAGTTTGATTACTTAGTCTGTCTTGCCACCTTATCTCCAAAATGTAGGAAAGAAGCTGTGTGCTAGGAGGACAGGGAGAGAGCAAAATGAAAACAAAAGCAAAAAAATAAAACCAAAACCCCAAAGCACAAAAAGAACTCTGACACTCAGAACATGTAGAAAAGAGGGAGAATTTATAAGGGCCAAGCCTAGATCCTTCCCACACCACCTACATGTAAGCATGTGGTTAAGGAACCTTATTTAAGTAGCAATCTCCCTGACCAAAGGTGCCAGATGCCTTCAAAGCAGGCGGTGAAATTGTTGCACACGTGTGATGCTGTGAACCCCGACCCTGAAGAAAGTCACCTCTATTCAGAGTCTGCACCTAGAAATTCAGAGCACTTGCTCTGCCTGAAGCAGACAACATAAATTATAACTTCTCCTCACAAATAACTCTTTGAGGCTGGACATTTCCCCCTTTCTAAGAGTTTGACAAGAAACAAAGTGCAAAACCAATAAACAAATCTGAGATTTTATTTTAGGAAATTTCAAACCAGTCTGAATTTATTAATGACTCCAAATCACAGCTCTCCAATTGACTAGCATCCAAAATGCATAATAACAGGTAAAATTTACCCTCAGCGGAGTGAAGCCGTCTGCCCTATCTTCAAGCCATTGAAGCAATTGTTAAAGGGCTTTGTCAAATTCAGTCATCACTTTGTTTCTACATGGTAACACTGAAGTACAATTAGCTCCTTGTGGTGCTAATTTGTCAGAGAGAATATTTTATATAATTTTTCAACTATATAGTAATCCAGAAAAACAAGTACTTAGATTATGAGTTGAAATTTATCTGGATGTATATGCACATTCTCAGTCCATACACATACTCATTATTCGTAATGCTCCTCCATACTATACAGGTAATTGTAAATTCATTTTCCTTTCATGTCCTCTGTGGATTTGAACATTTTGACTGATGTTCTGAACACTGAATTAATCTCTTTCTCAGAGTAATGACAGATGAAAAGAAATTGCCTATTTTAACAATATGATTATTAATTTTTTGCAAGAATTAATTTTTACTGCATTCTAAACTCCCCTGGTATCATGTGTTTTCCTCATTTCTTAGTGTTCCACTATTTCATTTCCTGCATAAAATAACTATAAGTGGATAATAAAGCAAGCATTAAAGATGCAGTATATACTGCATAATCAGATGAAGAAATGTTGGGAAAAACAGGACTGATACTCTTAGGTGCATTTTTACACTTTGTAATGATATTTGTTCTTTTACAGAAGTACCTGAACAAAATACTTAAAGAAAAGCTGTGGAAGTCCTTGAGAAATTCTGTTGCTTGGAAAAAGCTGCACTTTCCATTAGATTTTTTCATTTAGTCTGAGGGAAAATAATACACAAAGAGATCATTTTCCAGGAAAGGTGATTTTCACCTTTCCTTGACATAAATTTTTTTGTAACTCAGAAATTACCATAATGAGTCTTTGATCCCATCTTCCAGCCTTGGCCAAAATCAAGTATGAGCCATTAAGATACATTTTAAAAATACAACATAAGCATGGAATAATCTATCATTAATATAGATGAATAATATATTATTAATAATTTATAATTAATCTACATTACATTCTCTTGGACAATTAATCAAAGGACAATTGAGGCAGAAATACAGTAATATTTTTAAAATATATAACAAAATATCTTCTAGTATGTAAGCTTGTCCAAATACATTTAAAACCCGTTATTGTGTACATTTGCATACTTTTGTCTATACAATTTGTAATCTATTTTCAAGGCAATATCTTGCACTTTATTAAATTTGAAGAGACACTGTATGATCTTAAAGCCTGTACTTGATATTATATTTCTGATCTGAAAAACATGTTAAGTTTTATTGAAGTTAAAAATCATGCCCCATAAAGCCAGGAAAGAGCAACATGAAAAATGATCTCTTGTACATACATATTATGGTTGTGTATAACTTTTTCTCCAATACAGACTTTGCTATATGCAATGCTCCTTAAATGAGTATCCAGTGCTTTCCTTCTAGGAAGTCACTTAATATAGAGACTTATTTATTGCATATTTTTTGTACCTAATTTGAAAGCAGAATTAGTCTTTCCTAGAAGCATTTTGGAGTGATTATCTGAACAACACAGTGTTTGAAAAGACTCCTTTTCCTTTGCACCTATTCAACGAGGTTAGATTTTAGTGAACATCTATGTTGACAAAAGAGATGTAGTGAAGAAAAAGACTTCCTTCAACACAGGATAACAAGCTCAAGGTACCTAACACCTAATTTTTCAAAACACTTTAACCTTCAGAGATGTCTTCAATGCTCCTTTGTCTGAGCAAAGTATTACTGAAATCACAGGGCAGATAATGCACATGTGTTTTAGAGCATTAGGCCAGTCTTCTGGGAGACATCAGCTAGTTGTTCCAAAAACTGCCACTGAACATACGCAAACTAGAATTTTTGCCATTTAGTCAAACCTGGATTGAATTTTACAAAGGGAGCAAAATATTCTTCTCTAGAACAGACACTTCTTTACATTCCATAATGCTTATAGGATCAGCATATTATGATCCTAGTTTTTTTTTTTTTTCAATTAAATGTATTGAACTGCAATAACTTCAGTCAATCTGAATAAATTACCAGTCTGCAATATTTCAGATTGCTCAGTCAACAGCTGACATTTGGCTCTGAAAGTCACCTTCTGTCAATCCTGCTGGTGACTTTCTATTTTTCTGAGGTATTTCTATAGTAACACAAGAAAAGTAACTATTTACAAGCATGCTAGATTTGCCCACCTCATTCCCACTCATCTCCTTGTCCATCTTTCCAAAGTGAGACTGCCTGTTTTGTGCTCCCAGAGTACTTGCTGATTCGGTTGTTTCTGTAGGGTAGAGCACAGTAAGCCTCACGAAGTTTTTTAATGTTTCCTTATATGTTGCAGCCACTGTGACTGGCATCCATACCATTGAATACCAAATTGTAAAAGAATCTCTCTGCAGGGATTAATTACTATTTAAGCAGACTGGGTCAAGGGGAAAAAAAAAGAAAGGAAAAACTGGTGCCAATAGCATTCATACTATGAAGTTTTATTAAATGCTGCAATGAACATGCAGTAGTTCAACTTCTGCATACAGAGCCATAAAAGTTACTTGTTTATGGATCTTCATTTCCAAATAAAATGAAGGAAATGAAAATAAATCTAAACACATGAATACATAGATTCTCATCTTTATAAACTGAAGTGAGAAACTACAAAATTTTTCCCAAAACTATTCAGGACAATCAACTCCTAACTTCTTCAACTACTTAGTCAGTTCAAGATAATTGAAATTACAGCTAGAAATCAGGACATACACTTTTATAATGAGTGAAATGAGGCAATAGGATTATTTGATGGGAAGTTTTTTGTAGCTCCTTTTTGGCTGCATATAGTGACAGTTTGAGTAGTATCTTTTATGTTGCCTTTTCAAGGAACACATCTTTCTGGAAGAATACTGTAAAATAAATGCATAAAATTGGGTTGTAAGGGACCTTGAAGATCATCTAATTCTAACCCCCTCACTTGGGCAGGTACACCTTACCAGGTTCTCAGAGTTCCATGCAAGCTGGTCTTAAATACCTCTAGTACTGGTGAGCCCACAACTTCTCTGGGCAGCCTGTTCCAACCTGTCCCACCACCCTCACAGTCAAGAATTTCTTCCTATTATGTTATCCAAACCTACTCTCTTCCAGTTTGAAAGCATTCCCACTTGTCCTCTCACTACATTGTCTTGTAAAAAAAATCCCTCTATCTTTGTAGGCTGTCTTCAGGTGCTAGAAGGTTGCAACCAGGTCATCCCAGTGCCCTCATTTTTGCAGGTTGGGCAAACCCAAATCTCTTGGCCTTTCCTTATATGAGAGGTGTTTCTTCTCTCTAATCATCTTGGTGGTAACACTCTCACAGTTCAACATCCATCCTGTGCTCAGGATCCCAGAGCTGGATGAAGCATTGCATGTGGGGACTCACGAGAGGGAAGTAGAGGGCCAGAATAACTTTTGTTCACCTGCTGGTTTTGCTGCCTTGGATGCAGCCCAGAACACAGTTGGCTTTCTGAATTGCAAGGTCACATTGCCAGCTCATGTGGAGCCTCTCAGCCACCAGCACCCACAAGTCCTTCTCAGTCTTCTCTTGATCTGTTCATTCTCCACGCTGTGCTGATATTGGGGATTGACCCAACCCATGTGCAGCGCCTTATACTTGGCCTTGTTACACCTGAAAGATTCCCATGGGTCCACCTCTCAAGATTTTCCAGGTCTCTCTGGATGGCATCCTGTCCTTCAGATGTGGCAACCACACCACTCAGCTTGGTGTTATCTACAAATTTACTGAGGATGCACCTGACCCCTTCATGTATTTCATTAATGAAGATATTAAATATGTGTTACCAATACAGACCCCTGCAGAACACCACTTGTCATTGATGTCCGTCAGGACTCTGTACTGTTGACCATTACCCTCTGGACACAACCATCCAACCACTTTTTTATCCAACAGTCCATTCATCAAATCTATTTCTCTTCAATTTTGAGAAGGATGCTGTGGGACACCAGTGTATACCTGTTCCTGGTAAATTACGTATATTCTTCTGCAGTGAATCAGGGACATGCATGTGGATTATGAGTTGAATAGTTTGAGGACCAAATGCTCTTCCAACAAATTGAAACATAACTCTTGAGATTAAATGCAGACCCATATAAATTACACTGAAATAGGATTTTCCTGAAAACAGCAAATCCAAAAAAACCATATGTGACTTGTTGAAACTTATTAGTTATCAACATGCAGCATAGTCAACCAGAGGCAAAATTCTGTGGTCAAAATCCACAGCAGTAGTAATGTGAGGAAAATTGAAGTACTTCAAGTGAAGTTCTACCAAGTGATACAGCCAAGTAGGGGAAACAGGTAACAGGTTAGGATTCTGATTCCTCCAGTTTACTTAAGCTCCCAAATCACCAGTGTTGCAGTAGTCTGCAATAAAATGAGGAACTGAGTATGAGGATCCCTATATCTATCATTTTACTTAATGATGGCAACCAAACTTTGATGGGTTTAGCTAATTCCATCCAGTCAAACTATCTGCATAAGAAAATTCTGAGGGCCTATAGAGAGCCAATAACCCCCTGTAAAGATAAGAAATACTTTTGACTTAGTTCTGCATAACTGCTTCACTGACACGTTACTTCATTTGACATCTCAGAACAACCACATCAGCTTCACTTCAATCAAATATTGCATTCATACAGAGGCAAAGATGTGTCACCTTCCCATGATGTCTCATGACAAACTGCACACACTTCAAACAATGTATATCAACAAATAGATGGCTTCGTTTCACAGTGTACATTACAGGAAAAATCTTCACTGACAGCCTATTTGTCAGTGTGTCGGATGCAGCGCAGTTACACCAGACCATCTGGAGATTCCAGTGAAAAAACACTTGGGGTGAAATTCCTCCATCATCTACTGCTCACTGAAAGGAGACAAAATAATGGGCCTTCTCTGCAGTTTGCAGTAACATCAGGAACCAGGAGTTGACTGTGATGCTTTTATTTGTATTGGTTTGAAAAAAGATTGGATATGCTGTAGTGATAAAAGCAGAGGATCAAAATTAAGACTGAGTCATGACAAAACACTGCTAAGATTTACTCCTCCATTTTCACAAGGGGAGGAAACTATATTCAATATACATGCATTTCCAGTCTTCAAATATCACAGCACAAAACCCAGCACACTACTCAGATTCAAACAATTCTCATCAAATTTCTTCACAAAGCCATGCACACTATTGAATTATTTTGACTCATTTGCACCTAAGGACTCAAGGTCACTAATGACTTATGAACCCCCAATGCTTTAAAGGAAAAACTAATTAACATATTTATGGGTGTAATTGCCAGGTGAGTTTTAACAGCAGTGTTGTCTTGAAGTGAAACATATTTTGTACAACTAGCGTGAATTCTCTTCTATAGGACTTTACATCAGTTTGTCCAATAGACACAAAGAGAAAGAAAATAATCTTCACAACCTTTACAATTATTTCTACTTGTTGTAAAACAATATTTAGTGCTACTCTTGGAGGAAAAGTTAATTGTATTATAGATTATACCTAAGTAAATAACTGCAAATGAAATGCTAAAAAGAATGAAAAACATTCAGATATCATTTGATTACAGACAGAAATGTTCTCAGGAATGAAAAATCTAGATTGGTCGATATATTTGTGAAGTAATTGAATGACAATCTGCAGTAGCCATGCCATACTTAGTTCAATAGATAACGCAGATCCATTAATTTTTTCTCATCTTTGTTGTAACATACATTACAGTTGAAGAATACCAGTTGCTGTGCTTTAGTCTGATTTGCTGCTGATTAACAGCAGAAGAAGCCAAACTTAGAGCTTTTCAAGAGCAGATGGTGCTTCTATCCTCTTCTTACTGGTCAGAAATTCAGAGAAAACAAGGATGAAGACGGATGTAGATGGAAAAGAGAAGCAACCAAAAGAGGAAAAAAAAAGTTTGGCAGATACCATAAGCAGCTATAGAAACAAATTATACCCATTTTCCAGTGTGGGTGTACAAGTTTGAGGATTCACAGATGGCTTGGAATTCAGCTCCTCATCAGAGCTGAATCTGTTTCTAAGAAAGTCTGAAAAAGGGTTACCAAGTGATTGCTGAATATTGCTTTTCCCCATTTTTACTACTTGATAGTGTCCCTTCTTTCCCTCCTTTTTCTCAAAATTAACACTCCATGAAGTAAGAATGGAAGTTTATTGAGGTACCAGGGAAACATGGACACTGACAGCATTTGCCCAGATCAACTAAAACAACTAAAAGTTTTCACTGTGGGTTTCCTAAAGCCTAAGGGGATTGAGGAGTTCTCATAGCCTCCTACCTACTCCTTATAAATAAAACCATGTCTCACTTTTAAAAATTTGGTATCAAGTGAGTCTTTTTTTTTTTTTGGCACGAGCAGCTTGAGACACCTAAAGATGGTGGTCTCCATTTCTCTGCCAAGAAGGCAGGAATGTTTCAACATTCTTGGAAATAGAACTAAATGTAAAGTAAGGCTCTCTGCTTCCATAAAGATAAAGAAAACCTTCTCAACTGCCTGAATAAACATTCACTCAGTACTTAGGTGCTAGGGTAAATAATCAGGTGCTAGAACACAGTGACAGAAACAGATTTGAGAAGGTATTGCCCATATTGCCCAGAAGTATGTCACTTTGGATCCAGGTATTTCCATGTACTGACTATATATCTTTATTCAAAGTCACCTTTTATTTCTGATGATGCTCTGCCATCTAACTTCACCTGGCTCTGTCTGCTAGGACTTGCACTAAACTCTTCTAAATTTTAAAAAATCAAGCATCTCACCCTCTTAACACATCTTCCTACTGAATAATGTTATGAAAAAAGTATGAAACTTGTTTTGATCTCTGGCAGAGTCAGCACTGAGTCTCACATGCAATGACTTACTGCATGATTTCCATTCTCTGCGGAGACCCTCTTGAAATTTTATCAATACAGTTCAGCTCATCGAACTATCAGTGAAAAGAAGCTGCAAAAGCCTTGCTGAGCTGCTGTTTGCTTCTTGCTCTGTTTGTCACAGAGTTCATGGGGGGCTCTCAAGAATAGGAAAGCCAAAGGTTCACATGTGCCCTGCTGTACAACAAAAAAATCCAAGCATACTCTATCAGATGCAGGCATTTAGTCTTTCTGTAAAAAAAGGAGTTTAACTCTGTTTCTCACTACAGAATAAAGGCAATTACATTTAGACTTACTGTCTTTAGAAAACTGATGAGGATTTCATAACAAGAGAAAGGCAAGACTGATATAAAGAGTCTTTAAATATTTAAAATGCTTCCAAAGCTAAGATAGCTGCAAGGAAGATTTCTCTGCGCTCTGCTAAGTTAAGTAGAACTCTCCTGGGGTGCATACTAAAATACCTCCTGTTTTACAGGGTTGGTGTAGTCATGTTAGGGGTGTGTAAATGTTTTGATGTGCCAGACACTGAAGAAAGAACTATTAATTGAAATCTTAATATCTCTATGTTACACTACCAATAAAAAAATAATCTCTAATAGTTTCATACATAAAGATCTAAACCCATGAAAAACATAAAATGACACAAAATTAAAGCATAGAATACAGAAATAGTAGACAGATTCTGTCTACACATGTTGGTGTTTGAATCACAGGGAAATGTTATTTCCACAAACCTTTGCTTCACTAAAATCACTCTGGGTGTGAAACAAGACAGCAACATTTATTCTCCTTCATTGTCCTTAATGAACTGCTGAAAAACAAATTTAGCAGAGGGGAGAGTTAAACTGAGGTTTACATTTTCTGGAATGAAACTATTATGTTAACTATTATTCTCTCCCTATATATGCTATCACATATTTCAAAACTCCTAATAATTTCACGCAACAATGAAGCAGTAATTTACCTACTGCATCTCTCAGCAAAATGCTGGGTTTGAATCTTCATTCCACTTCCACTTCTCATAAAGGCCATATTTTCACACTGACCTAGAGTATTACAGGGTTTTTTTTGTGATGGTAAAAGATTTTTGCCATTTGCATGCATGATTTAAAGACAATCTTCTCCAAAAAACACTACAGAATATGCAGACCATAATTCTCAAATCTCAAAACATCAAAGTCTGCTTTCCACTATTCATTGCGGTTATCTCTCTGGACCTATCACACCTGTGAATACCTAGAAGGTAGTAAAACATCTCAATCACAAATAAAAGCAGTGAGCATATAATGCCCTACACAAAACATGGCACATATTTTAAATACTGATTCAATCAGTATTACATAAAAGTTCTGTGAAAACTGAATTACTTTCCATCTCACAGTTGAAGATAACATCCTGTCACATCTAATCAGAGGGGAAAAAAACCACAGATGCCATAGCCCAGTCCATGTTTAGTTAGTTATGCTTAATTCTATCATAATAAAAAAGTAGTAAATTAGAAATAGTAAACTTTTTTTACAAAAAATTTTCAGATATTTCAAGAAAAATCCTTGAACTTCATGAATCTTCAGAAACATTGAGAATGTTAATTAATAGGCTAGGAGATAGACCATATCTTTTAATGTATTCACTGATTTTGTTTCCCCCAGTCCTCTGAAATTACATCTCAAAAGACAGAATGAATCTGTAGAGAAGCTGTTTAAAAAACAGAACATTTGAAAATCCCCAGAAGATGCATGAAACAAAAGAGCCATAAAAGTAACGGCTCAAGCTATTGCTGCTACTGCTTCTCATTTGCTCACATTTATTGCAACACAAAATGCTAGAGCAGCAAACTGCAATTTTCCTCTTCACACTAAAGTTATTGTTCCAAGTAGAAAGACTGTGGGTGGGACTTATTTCAGGTTTAAACACCTACATGAGATATCTGTAACAGGTTATAGAGGGTAACCTATTGCAGTTAGTGAAATGTAGCAAACAATTCAATACCTAACCACCATGTGTCTTCTTCAGATAGACAGGCTAAATCACTTTCTAGACTTCATTGACCTCATGGGGATCTTAAACTCCTCACAGCCAGCGTATTCTAGCACTGCATCTCACACTTGGTGCATTTGACTGAAAACTAAAACAAAGCAAATTGATGTTAAACCACAGCCAGTGCTAGAAATACAACCATTATGGTCTGTCTATCTGTCTGTCTATCTATCTATCTATCTATCTATCTATCTATCTATCTATCTCTCCAATGATTATGATGGAAATCATGCTTCATTATGGAATTACTTTTAAACACTGTAATTATATAATCAATATGTCACAGAGTAAAAATTAATTTAAAATATTAAACATGTACCAGAAATAGAATAACAAATACTTTGAGGTTTCATCTGATTCAGGAAAGGAAAATGCCACTCATATTGAAAGATCTGATTCTCAGGAAATGTTTTTTACCCATCATTAAAGTTTTCCCTTTTACAGGAAAATTGAGTTAATCTAGTAGTTTTGCAGACATCCAGCTGCTCAGAGCACCTATTGTCATGAAATCTTTCCCAAATGACTCCTCTCCATATTCCATTGATCTTCATAAAATTCACAGAAAGTCCTAGCAGTGCTCAGCAGGAGGCTAATAGGAGATGTCAGGACAACAGCTGGACACTCCCACATTGTCACCTCTGCTCATGACCTGCAATGGCCAGGATGATCCAGATCTGAAGATCCAGGCATTGCACAGGGTTACCAAACAACATCTTGAGAGCAGGATCAAATTAATGCAATTGATGCAGAGAGGTAAACACCCTTTGTTGGAAGGCATCTGTGTTGAGTAAATGCACAAAAATCATCCCAGAATGCTAAATGTGTGATGGCTTTTCAGTTGAGAATGCTTTCAAGCACAGATTTGGCATCAGTTTTGATGGTATCTGGATAAGTAATCTGGATGATTCTCCTAAAAGCAGTGCTTTTACTGCTGTAAATAATTAATAGGCAAAGCTAGTACAATGGTGAAATGTTCACCACTATTAGGTAGGAGTTGCTTCTTCACTACTGGCCATTCAATTCTGCATTAATTCCTAAATTGTGAGTTACAAAGAGTTATGTTAAATATACTTCTGCCAACAAAGAAAAGTAACCTTAAAAAAATACAAAGTTTTTTATACACAGACCAATGGGATGTTTAAGCAAGTCAATAATATTTTTATTATTTATGGGCTCACAAAAAGCTTCCTATTTTAAAAATAGTTCAGATGTTCTAAAATTATAATATTACATGGGTAAATCAGTTTCTTTTTCTTTTTAGCTCCTGCTTCTCAGACTCCATAACACTTTTTCTAAAACCTTCAATTTCAACTCAGATGTGTTTTTTATATTTATTAAAGAAAATTCTCTTGATCACGCCACATTTTGCGCAATGTAGAGCAGGTCTGTGATGAAAGTACATGTGGGATAAAGGTACTTTTAATTTAGGTTGGCTCTAAAATAGATAGGAAAAATTTCAGCTGCTCCCTAAACTATTTACATCCTCTTTTTTTTTGTTTGTTTGGGTTTTTTTTGTTTTGTTTTGTTTTGTTTTTTTGTTTCTTTGTTTGTTTGTTTTAAGGATTTTGCAAATACATGTATTTCTTTTGCAAGCTTTTGTTTTCCAGATTCTGCAGGCTGTGAGGCTTGCTTTTTGTTATGTTCTCTCCGGCAATTTTGCTCCTTTCACTAAGGCCAAGTATCAGAGACTAATTACATCTTGGAGTTTTTTAGCTCATTTTTCACTGATTGGAAGGAGAACTATACATTTAGTTCAGACTAGCTGCCTAATTTTTTAAGATTTGAAACAAAATTAATCTGTTGGATGATTCCATCCTTGGATATGACACTAGCTGAAGGGCAGAGGAGAGGAGAAAGGGAGTGGTGCTTTCAACTTATCACACCACACAAGTGCAAGCTACAGCTGTGTCTGTGTCCTGAAGACTTTTCACTGTACTTCTGAGCCCACTCCCTTATTTCACCACTAGGCATGACAGGACTATATTCTTCCTGCATGCTTGTGGCACTCAGACAAGTTTCAAAAAGAAAGTGACTGGCTGAGGCTGTACCACACTGACAAGCTCTTATCAGTTTGACTTTGTCCTCCCTTTTGTAATATCTCCTTTGGAGACAACTGTCATCTGCGTATGCATAAATCCAAAGCTCAAGGTTTCTTTGTCTCTGACCTTCTCCAGCTAAAATTGGGGTGCATCTATATGTGGCTGTGGCAGCCTTCCAGTTTTTCAGCAAAACTGCTTGTGCGGTTCATGCTATTTAAGTCACCTGTACATTTTCAGGCTTGCTCAGCTGCACTGTCCTTTAGAGCAGATACTTTTTGTATGTTGCCTCAGGGTTCATATTAGTAAATTATTACCCTTTTACTTTCCTTTACAGTATTTCAAAAGACATCTTATCATGACAAATTTGAGCTTAAACATATTTCAAAGAATTATTCACAGGAGAAAAACAAAAACAGTACAAAACAAACACAGAGCTGCATTTATATTAAAAATGCAGCAACAGGAAAATTAGCATAAGACATAACTTCTGAAGAACTGGAAATAAAACAGAATAATGCACACTGATCAATGACACTAATGAGGCTGGCAAAATCCCAATTACCATTTTATCTGTGGACACAGTCTTTGCTTATGACTTATAACATTGATCAGGTAGCAAAACAGATGTGTTTTGTTAAATCTCTGCGTCAAGGTCAGAGTTATTTAGCTGAATTCTAGGAGAAAAATTTGGCCAATACCATGACAATTATTATTTATTCCTACTGTACCTTGCATTTAAAATTCTAACCAAAAAATTTACCATTGAACAATATTTTGCATAGGTGAGATGCACAATATTATTTGTAACATAATAATAATGGCTGAAATAAATACTTGACTATGATTACAGACTTCTCATTTTATTTTTCACAATATGACCCAGAAGGCTTCACAGAATATCAGGTTCTTATTATGCCAGAAAACAAAGGGATGTAATGAAGATAAATGCTGAGCCTTGGCAGAAATGCACCATAGATCTTAAATCTTCAAATCAAATATCATCAGGATTATCAGTAGCAGTTCTGGAGACTAATACTGTGTTGTATACCATGAAAGTATTAAACTTTAGTAAATTTAATAAGCACTTAGGAATGCACTATCTCTCTGGGGTGTATTTTTTTTTTTACTCTACTGGCCATTAATAATAGATTAATTAATTAATTAATTAATTAATTATAGAGTAACAATTTAAAACCAAAATTCTTTGTGTTAAACAAAAAAGGAAACATTTCCAGAACAAGTCTCTAAATCAAATTAGGTTTTGAACAGGATTTTGTAAATGCAATTTATTTGCCTAGGAAAAATTAGCTTGTCAATCACATCTGTTTTTCTATCACACTGGTTAACATTAATATGAAAGTATCCAAAAGATTTTCAGAACCTCCCCATCAATATTTCAATTTAAAAAGGTCAATTCTATTGGTGGCTGAAAAACAAGAAAGAAAGGAGCAGCAAAAGGAAAACTTCTGAAATATTTCTATTAACTTTATTTTGTAGTAGCAACCACACTGAATTTAAATTCCTGATGGGCTGATTTAACAAAAAAATAAAATTCCTTAATTTCACACAGTGAAAGAATTTCGCAAATGATCTCAATGATCTCAGGTATTTTGATATTTATTAAAATTTTGCATGGTGTGATTTTGGATAAAGTCAATTAATTTAGCACGACAAACAATGCTATTTCACTGTAAAGAAGCCATTTTCACAGACTTCTCTGGTACAAAACTCAGTTTGCAAATTTGTCTAAGGTAAATCATGAGACCATCACATGTTTTGGTCCTCTGAGCTCTCTCCATTGCTACCTTAGGCTAAGAAGTCATTTGCTTTAATTTGTCACGGCTGCACATACTTCCTTAAAAAGATACGATGTATTTTTGTGACCACATGAAAACAAAGTGCACATTTAAAATCCAGAAGCTGCATTAATTGATAGATGATAACACCTGATTCTCAGAGATATCAACCATCCTCAGGTCTTTCCCTGGTAACAGCCTACATGCTAAGTTGGATGAAATAACCTAGAGTCATGATTCAGTGGTGGACCTGAAATTATTAATTTACTGGTTGTATTTGATGATCTTTTTCAACCTTAATGGTTCTATAATAATTCTATTATTCTATGAACTGGCTGAAGACCTCCTATTAACAGAAAGGAGAAGACAGTATCAGGCTAGGAAAAGGAGCATAATAAAGCTTCAGTGCAAATTCTACCCTTTGTTGATGTTCAGATTTCCCTAATATGCTTATTCATCTTTGAAATCAATGACCTGTTGATGGCTGAAATACTCTTTAGAGTATTAGAGTATTTAGAAATTGGGCAAGTTGCACAAGTTTCTGTCATAAGAAGTTATTGGGAGCTACAGTGAAGGATGGCTGAATCTACAGTAATTTCACAACTATAAGGTGCACCATTTTGACTAAAATTTTGGTCCAAACCCGGAAGAGTGCCTTATACTCTGGAGTGCCTTAATATTTGAACAAAGTTCGGAAATTTGCCAACCCGGAAGTGGGATCCGCGAGCAAAACCCCACTGGGCTGCAGGGCTTGGCAGGGGGCAGGGGGGTGAGGCTTGTGTGGGGCCGCGGAGCTCAGCAGGGCTCAACACATGTCCTGGTTTGGAGGACAGGTGTCTGCTAAGAAAGGCAGGAACCTCTCTTTGAAATGGAGAATGTAAACCCCCTCCCTCCAAATTAT
>PYHW01010271.1:4150468-4174869 GCA_013186435.1 Turdus rufiventris
TTGTCTTTTGTTCCAAAGCATCTTAGGGACTTGAGGCTAGAACACCAAAATAAGACATCTCCTTCAGTGGGGATTTAGGACAGCTTTATGCTCAGTGCTTAGGCAAAAACCAAAATCATATATTTTTGTCAATATAATTCTACAGGAAAAAAGGCTTCCCTGGGCAACAAAGTTCATATGTCACAAAGCAGGATGGCAAAAGAAGATGGGCTACCTTGAGAACAGCTCAGAAGCATAAGAAATTCAGCAGAAAGCTGAGGTCTGAAGAGTGTATTTACACCATGCTTCCAGAAGCGGTCCATATACCCCTCTGGATTATTCCTACCAAAGATGCCAGCTAGATTCCCCCCCATCATTCTTTTTACATGCTCAGCAAGTACCTTCTACTGTTTGACATTGAGATCCACTGTTTTGTACTTTCATGGGTTCTTTACAGTCTTTGCTGGTATTCATATTTAGGTGAAAGGCAGTGGGTAAGAAGAAAAGTCAGGCAATTCTGCAATGTTCTGAACAGCAACTACAAGCAAGCCTGGGAACTTCCAAACTACATAGTCTGTCTTGGTGTTTGAAGAACCAAAAAGAAAATTTTTCAACATCGGTGCAGACCTTTCCATTTTTTGAGCTTTATTAATTTTAACATTCTTGAAGACATTCATTTGGACACAACTCAACAACTGAGTAGAAACAGACAGTTCCTTGAGAAGAATTAATTATTACTCATAATCTACAAACAAAGAAACTGAGGTACCTAGAAGACTAAGAAGAGTATCTAAACTAAAACACCTGGAACTTTTCTCTCTTAAAATCCATCCTTAGAAGCTAGACAAATGGTTTGGTTACTAAGCATGTCAAATTCCAACTAATCTCATTGATTTCATACCATCCAAGCGGGTCAAACAGCTGTGCATGGATCTGACATCACTGTCAACTGAAATGGCCCTTAGGAGATATCAGTTATTCATGTTGTGTGTCATGAACCTGACAATTAGATGAGCTGCTACAACAGCAAAAGTCATCTCTCCAATTGGTTCGGTCCATAGCTCAGAGCTATAAAAGTGAACGCTTTAGAAGAAATGATCCTTTGTTTTGGAATAATGAAATGTATTTATTTTTTAAATCCCCACCTCCATCTTCTCTCCATGAGTCTCTAAATCTTGCCCCATTTGTTCTATACGACCTTGCCAGCTCCTTTCTTTCTTACCTTATTTTTTCTTGCTTACCAAAATCTTGATTTTTCTTGCTTCACAGATTCCCAAATAGCACTTAACAACGACGTCCAAAAATAATTACTTCTCTTAAATCTTATTGCAACTGTGTCTCTTGTCTGTCTACAACCCTGCTTCAGCTTCTGATATCTTTCCATATCAAGTACCAGATGTTCATCATGGCCTCAACACCAGCAGGGAATCTGGCAAAGATACAGTAGGGCTGACAGATAAGCAAGGTGTAAAAAGTACCCTCACTGATTATAAGGTCAAAGTAAAAAAAAAAAAATGCCTTTTTGCATCAGTTTTGACTGCAAAACAGTTTAGGAAGCTTCTAATTTTAACCAAAAAGGGAAGGCTGAGAAAAACTTGCTCAGCTGGAATATCTTGCTCTATTCAAATATCTATTGAAGATATTTTGGAAGGACTCAGAAAAAAGAACAGTAAAAAAATCCAACAAAAACTGTATTCATCACTCTAGGAATTAAATTGGTACTGAATTATCATTCAAACCAGCTTCAGTATCAGAGAACAACAGCTAATAAAAATAATAATGACAATTTCTGAAGTGCTCCATTATACCTGATTTTTAGTCAAAACAGAGTGTAACAAAGTCAGTAGACACATAGTAACTATGGTGAAGTCTTTTTTTTAAACAGTATTTTTTAAAATCAGAATTTACAAAATTATTATTGGGCATTTTAATGAGCTCAGTGAGCATGGAATATGAGTGAAATGAATGAAACATACTGGGGAAACAGCTTTTAGAAATGCCTTTCAACTAAAGCCAAGAGAAGCTTCAGAGACCAAGAAAATATGATTGGTATTCACAATTTTAAAATTATTTACAAGAATAAGGCTGGCACCAAGGAGTTGATGAAGGAAACCCTGTTGTTCAGGAGCTGAATTTAACCTTTCATTTCAGTGACTGGTAAAAAGTATGTGAACATACATGGAGAAAACCAATTCTAACCATATTTGCATGGTGCATTAAATTATCTGTTGCCAAAGAAAAAAGATGATGCAAATATTGTTGATGATTCTCTGAACATATTTATTAGTGATCAGAAAGACAAACAGAATTATAAGAATTGTTAAGACAGACATGCGGAAATGCATCTGTATAGGTTTACATCAAAATCTGAAGATGTAGGATTTTATCATAGAGTAAAAAATTATATAGAAAAGAGGAGTAGGGAAGGGTTGGGGTTTTTTTTAAATTTTTCTTTCCTCATGCAAGGCCTACTGGAAACTTGAAAATTTACAAAATATAAGCCTAAAAAGCAAACACTAAGGACAACTTTTTCTTTTGACTAGTGATCTAATTATGAAACTCATGGGCGCAGGATGTGAGAGAGGTCAATGTGTGAACAGTCTCAAGAAGTCTTCATCCATCAAAAAGATTATTTCCAGAATTTCAGAACTTGAGGAAGATTTACATCACAGTTGCTGCTCCTTTTTATCTTTTCTTATGTTGTAGCCATTTTTAAGTTCTTTCAATGTCTACATCTGCTGTTCTGCAATATTATGACCTAAACTCCTAGCTGTACAGCAAGATTTGTCTCTTTCTCCCACACATGATTTGATGCTGCAAAGCTACTGTTTGGTTACTGCTCCTCTGTGTATCACACAGCCCACTACAATTCTCATCCTGCAGCTCCTGTCCTTACAAACCCCTTCCTTCTGTCAGCCTACTAACATTAATTTATGCTTATAGTTTCTGCTCCAATTTAATTTCCTCAAATTATGTTCCCTTGCCTTTTAGTCCTTTGTTATTCTACCTGTCCTTCCAGTGACCCTTGTCAGTCTTGGCTACCTGATGTATTATCTCTACTTAAATTACTCTTTCTGGGCTTTCTTTTTACTTACTAGCCTGGAAATCTATCTGCCGACTGATTCTTTTGTCCATGTGATGCATGCTGTTGAAAATGCTAATAACTTCTGTGAATGTTATCAAGTAGGTCAAATTTTCAGTCCCCAGACAAATTACAGGACTACATAGGAGCTACATCCGTGATCTCCGTTGTACTACCCACGCTGTAGCCCTTACTTTAGATAAAATATTATACACAGTCTCACAAAAGATTTCCCAAATAAATCCAAAAGTGATCTTCTTCTATTCAGTTAGATTTCAGGGCATAAGGAGTGGCATCACAGTTCCTGCTTGCAGGGCATGATTTCACATTATTCAGTGATCCTATTGCAGAAGTACCTGTAGGTCTGTGACAAGTATTAAATGTTAGGAAGCAGAGCTATAGTCGGTTTATCAGCTCTCACTCACTGATAAAAGCTGCTTAAATCTACCTGTAAGTGGCACATCACCCTGCAAAGAGGCAAAAAGAATCAGCCAGAAGTCATGCAGAGCAGTGAGAGTGAAGACCAGTGTGAGAAGAGAGACAGCAGAAATACAACCTGCGAATCTGACTGGTGAAAGAGAAATCATGGCTTGATTTTCCAATTTCCAGAGGCATAAACAGGCAGGTTACAGTAAGAGGAAAAATAAAGTGGAACATTCTTAAGCAGGTGAGTGTCGTATTATACCAGAATCCCCACAAAAAGGAGATCAGTTTTGCCTGACCATATATGCATCTAGAACTCACAATACAATATTCCTTAATTTATTATATACTTAATAAAATATGTCTGAATCTTGTGCTAATATCCCACATTTTAAAATCTTTAATAAACACTTCGGACCATTTTTTAAATTATTGAATGCACTTCTGGAAGTAATGTTCCTTGAAATTAGATGAATGATTCTACAAACAATTACACAGTTACCAGAAATGGTCATCCAAATGTTATTACCTCTAGTTTGGTGCTGAAAGCAAAGTCATGGATTCTTTTGGTACACACAGCTCTATGCACCAAAACATCTCTCTGTGATATTAAACAACAGAAAAATTTATGTAACTCTAGGTAACAAAATAGGATAAAAGTTGTATATGCCATGAAAAACCTAGCGTTAGCTATTCCTGCCATTGCTAAAATGTAGGAATGTGAAATCACAGCAAGCAAGTTCAGCTGTTCCTGGGCCAACAGATTGCAACTGTTATACTAAATCCAAAGGGCAGGGTCTCTAATACTGGAAATAAGGGGCAAGCAGAGCTTGTGTCTCAATAGTTAAACATTTTGTACCCCAGAGTAGGTGGTCTTATCTATGCCTGTATTAGAAAGACTTCCTGATAGGAGTATCTTTGAAGTGAGCATGGACACTATCTGGAGATGTGTTGGTACAGCCAAGAGCTCTCTTAGGGAGTGTGTTATGAAACTCTGTGGAGAATTGTTAAGGATGAATGTGTGGCAGTGCTCAAAGCCAGAGTCTTGGCTCTGCTGAGTTTACTGATGCTATTGTGGCTACATGAAATACATTGTCTTCACTTCTGTGCTGAATGTTTCACAAATTTTCATTCTGGATGATTCAAGGAGATCAAACTACTTGATTAATTTTTCATATTGTATGCAAGTGCAAATACTCTTTTCCAAAACAAGTCAAAATTTTAGTCATGCCATTCCTTTCCCTAATTCTTCAGTAGCCTACTTGGATTGCACCACTACACCAAGTGAGATGTTACTACCAAGACACACACACTGCCAGCTGATGCAGTGGGAGTTCAAGCTTCCTTAGGTTCCTCTTGTTTTCCCCTGAAGCCAGTGTCTGTGCTATCTGTGAGAAGAAATTTAATACCTTGTTTCCTGCATCTGGCTTTGCCCAGGTAAGCATCTACCCCTCAGGCAAAACACAGGTAAGAGCTCTGGAAATTGCTGCACCCTCTAAGATTTTAAAATGAGTTGTCTGTACTTAGTATTCATTAAATTCTGGCAATTGGTCAATAATTTATGTCTGTCAGTGTAATTTCTTGGAAAAGTATTATTATATGAAGACCACACACCTTTGTGAGCTGAAATTATACTGAAATGATATTGGAATTACCACTAACAGTTTAAAATACTTCTCTGTAAAATAGGTATTATTTTTACTAAAAGCTGGTTTTACCATTAATGCAAATTAAGGGTGTCTGGTATCAAAAGTTTACAAAACTTGTTTCTTCATATAACTCCAAGGAAGACATTGAATTACAGCAGGCGTGTCGTTTCCCACTATATTTACATGCAGACTTCAATGGACACTGGGAAACTTCTTCCTCTTTTGTTAATTTCTGTTTAATTGCAAACACTTTGTGTTCGGCCTTAATCGTAGCTGAAAGAACTATGTCTGAATTGTCAATTAAGTTTTAACTATTTTAGCCAAATTTTGCCCAGTTTTCACTAGTAATTGCATAGCCTAAATTAAGAGGTATTCTTTCAACAAACTTCTAACTATCTTTTAATGAGATAAAATTCAAGTGATATCATTTGTCTATATAAGTAGTCCTTGAATGCATTTCACACTGCTCTTGCACTTTAATAGCCCTTAGTATAACATTTCCTTTTTATTTGTTCTTCACTCACTCTGTAAACAGTCATTGGCCAAAAAAAAGAAATGTGGAAACCAGCAGCCAAGTTTCTGTAACCCCAGCAGAGTGCTCTAGCCAATTGTAAACAGAAATGGATTTCCTTTTCCTCCCTTTTTGGAGAATCCTGAATTATCTTCTGGGGGAAAAAAAAGAAACAGCTCGACATGCCAAATCCTGCCTCTTCTCTGCAGGACTGCTGGGTGATTAAGAGACTCTTGAAGATATGTCTGAGTATCCTAATCAGAAAACTTGTGTCTCCAAAACCATCAGTGAGCATCTTAATCACAAAAATCTTGAAAAGTAAGGGAAGACACCAGAAGTATTTCTGCTTCTTGAAAGACTGGTCTCTGACTGGATTCAGGAGGAAAGGAGAAGAAACCTGGGATACAGCTTTCAAGCCAAAGGGGGTGATGCTGTTTGAACACCCTGACACGTCTCCAGTTGCTGCTGCAGGAGGGGCAGCTCTCCTGCAAATCCTGGGCAATATTTGCAAGCTACACACAGGTACCTCAAGCACACTGAAGAAGTTAAAACTAAACTAGACATGAAACATTTATGTTTAGACTGTGGAATTGTTTTCACAGGGATGAGTACTGGAATTTGTTCTCCTGATAGCTAAGCCTAGGTAGACAAGTCTTTTTAAAATACTTCTTGATGAACAAAAATAATTCATCAACTGCACTATCTTAAAGAAATAAAAATTTGACCTTACTATCATGCACCCCTAAAAGTATTTCCTCTAGTCCCATCGTCACTTGAAGTTTTTTGTATTGAGCCAACTTTTGCCTAGAGGCAGCAAGAACTTTTAATTAAACAAACCTTAAATGTTCCCAGATGCTAATTTGCAAATCCTATATGCGTCTGTATATATTAGTAATAAATTAATAGTACATTTACCTTCAAAATTGGTTGTTTTTAATCTAGATTCCTCCTCCTTTCATGACCTAGGGTCTCTGCACATAGCATACAACTTGTAGGCATTTCCTAACACTCACTTCAGACCAAAAGTACCTTTCTGCATAAAGAGATAGCAAATTCTCTGTGAAGAAAATTTTTCAGAAAGCAAAGGCAGAGGAGCAGCATCTCAAAATCTTAGGCATCTTTGTGACTCCACCAGCATATTTTGTTTCATTGGACAGGTCATGTAGTTCTCCTTAAAACCCAAGAACTGTGACTGCTTGGGAATACTGGCAGATGGGGCAGGGACTATGAAACTGGATCAAGAAAAGGGTGGGACTCCGAATCTGATAACATCTCATAACTGTTTCTGTTAGTATTTAATTAATCTAAAGTCGGTTCAAAACTGAGACTAGAGGGTTAGAATATTCATAGTGATGCCATTTCTCACTGTTGTACACAAGCAAATGTGAGTTAAGATGTATTCAGACATATGTCACAGACACAGCATAAGGAAGATTCATGTCTAAAATTCCCAACAGCGCAGTCCAAAACTGTTAAAAGGCAAATTCACAGCTCATACAAATAAGAAGTAGATTTATATCTGCTATGTCCAGTATTTAACCTACCCCAACTTGCCCAGCAATTCAATTTTGAAGAAAATCATTAAATTTTGTCTTGAGTTTCTGCAAATCTAACTGTACAGCTAGTTCCCCCAACTTTTTTTCCGGAGCATCCAGCTGTATGCATAAATGTCCCACAGAGACTGAGCATAACTACACCTGTCACAGTCCACTGGCTATCAATATCCCTGACACCATTCTTTCTTACACAGATTGCTATTTACCTCCTATCATTCTTGACCTCTTCTCCCTCCTCTACTAGATTCACTCAGGTTTGCTGGAAACTTCATTACAAAAATAATCTGGTGTACAGTTGTATTTTTAATAGTGCAATTTTGAACTGCCACAGTACATGACAGAGTTCCCAAAGTAATTTAACATGAGCACCACCAAGGTGTATTAAGCTAAATAAAAAATGAAAAAAAACAATATCATGTTTTCCCTTTTCAACTATAGAATAAGACAGTCAAGCTCAAGTAACTAAGTAAAACAAGTAACTTTGGTTATGTTCTCATTTTTGTATTGTTTAATATGACCACTTATATAATGGTAATGGAAATACTGATGTTTTGAGGAAAACTTGGATTTAGCAGAATACACAAGCACATAGAAGGAGAGGTCACTTAGTCATAAAAAATCATTTCCCAGAGTAATATTTACCTAATAGCACTCCTTTGAATACCTGCAATGCCTCATAGTTTGTATTTTGTAAGTAACACAATTAGGACAACACACATGGCTGCTGAATGGGTACTAGATGAGGACCAGGTCCTGGGTTATGTTCTGTATCAGGTTTGCACATTAACACTTGCTTTTACTGCAGCAGTGTTTTCAAATTACACTGAAATTAAGGTTCATTAATCAATCTGAGAAACCTAGGAAAATTGTACCTCTCTGTCTCGATAATTGTGTCTGATTATGAGCAAAGATTGTGGGAGATGTTCCTGACACGAGACTGAAGGTGCAGTCAGTACTGGAAGGGCTATGGGATCTGCAAGACATGGAATTACTGGTAAAACATGGGCTGATCCTATGCCAGCGTAGATAACCTTCTAAAACTAACTGACTTGAATTTGTTGCTGCAGCTCTCTATGGAGTGTGTGTGGGAAGGGCATTTTGCAGGGAAGGTGAATCAATACACTGAGGGTGAAACAGGAAACAGGAGGGAGATAAGAGAGATTTGGGCTCTTGGTAGAGGTGGGGACTGGGTGAACTGGGCTTTCCCCTTCCTGGCAAGAGTTCAAGCTGCTCTGGGCAGCTGGCTGGTGCAGAAGTTCAGCTCAGTAATATCAGAGGCTGTATGAGCACAGACAGACAAAAACCTGCCTGGCCTTCTTCCTGGGACAAATTCATTCACAAATAAATCTGTTAATTAAGTTAAACTGCAGACGATATAAAAAGCCAAAAAATCTGTATGATTTATCACCTCTGGGAATTCTTCTGATGAGGGAACACAAGTCCCTCTTGTTTTCTCCTGTTATTCATTAGAAAGAATGCATATAAATAAGTGTGTGATTTTCTTGAATTTTTAATTCCTTTTGAATGGCCATGACTTTTCCTAATGTCTCAGTTGGGAGTAGGCTTTTTACCTTCTCATTTTTCCCATTTGTGCTGTTTTTGGCTGGCATAGAGTTAATTTTCCTCACAGTAGCTGTCATGGGGCTGTGTTCTGGATTTGTGCTAGAAAGAGTTGATAACCCAGGGATGTTTTCCCTGTCACTGAGCAGCACTGGCACAGAGTCAGGGCCTTTTTGGCCTCTCACCCAGGCTGGGAACAGGCTGGGATGCACAAGGAGGCGGGAGGGGACACAGCCAGGACAGGTGACCCCAAGTGACCACAGGGATAGCCCACATCATATGGAGTCATGCTCAGCACGTAGAGCTTGGGGAAAAAGGAATAGAGGGGAAAGTTTGGAGTGATGGTGTGTGTTTTCCCAAGTCCCTGTTTCATGTGATGGACCCTGGAATTTCTTGGGATTTGCCTAAGACCTGCTTGCTCTTGGGAAGGGATGAATGAATTTCTTGTTTTGGTTTGCTTGTGTCCACAGCTCTTGTGTTACCTATTAAACTGCTTTAATCTCAACACATGGGGTTTTTTCCACTTTTATTGTCCCAATTCACTCTCTCATTCCACGAGGAGAGCATGAGTGAATGGCTGTGTGGGACTTGGTGTTTGCTGAGGTTAAACCATGACACCACAAGTAATAACAATAACAATAATAAACCAAATTATTTCAGTATTTTCATCTTTATATTCTGAAGAGGTGGACTGTCACTTTATGCCACAGATGGTTTACAATCATCAGTGTGAGGCATTAATTAAAATAATTATCCACAAGTTTGCTATAAAGTACCTCTTTAGATGAACTGTCCTGAGACAGAAGTCCCAAGGACCCAGCAGTGGCAAAATTCTGAGTAAGGCACCACTGAAAATGCTGACTTCTCTGGACCCATAAAGGAAGAAGGACAAACGAGACAGAAATTCATGTCTATTTGTTCTCAAAAAGAAAAAGGAGTGTAACTGACTTTCATTACTTACATAAAACCAACGTCCACCTTCCCTCTCAAACTAGGGCAATTCCTCATATTTTAAATTCCATATAAACCAAACAGCCCTACTGTGCTGCCTTGATAGCCAGCAATAAACTCCCAGCAGCTGTTTTCCCTTTGCACTAGATTGAAAGATACATGAGGCCACCATAAAAAAAAAAGACCCCACAGACTCCCAACTGACACAATCTTCTAATACCTTAATTCATTTTTCACTGTCTTTCATTAAGCAATGAATGTCAAGTTTGGAAGTAACCAATCAGACAGCAAGAGATCTGAAAGAAGAAAGTTTCCAAAGCACTGTATTTCCACAGCATGGTAGACATGTCTCACTAGAGACACAATTCTAATTTTTTTTCTTTTTTCTCACACACATAAAAATTTTGCATCTTCAGAGAACACCCCACCATACTGATCATGTATTTTGAGAGTCTGCATAGTTATTTTCATATGCTAAGAAAGAAATACATTCTATAGTGTAAAAGAGGATGTCTTTGCTCGGTGCCAGATTAAGTAAGGGCTATGAAATAATGGAATAAATGTATAACCAAGTTTCTAATGCTGGGATTAAAACTATAAGCTGTTGTGAGCACACTTTTTAATATCTATCTATTTAATAGTCATATTCATTAATTGTATTTGGAATAATTGCTGCTAATTTTCAATTTATTTTGCCAATAAATTTATGATGGAAGATATAATTACAAGGAATTCTTAAGCTGAAGGTGAAAAGTGGCAAAAGAAATCAAAGAAAGATTTCTTCTTTTTCCTTTTCATTTTCAGTCAGACCAAGTTTTGTTCTGGTTTTCCTTTGGTGTTCTTTGTTTTGCTTTGTCCTTTCCTTCTCTTTGAAAAGGTGTCTAAAATATGCCATTTGATGCTCTTCATTTATAAATGTAAAATAAAATTATGTGTATATGCATTTTGAAGAAAAATCTGTTTATCGCTGCAAAGACTTTCTAGTACAGTTCAGTGAATAAATATACAACAAGCATTGTGTAAATACCATGTTTCCCAGAAATGATGCAAGAGCTTTAAGGATGCAAGGTGCATCTACATCATGTTTTTATAACTGGCCTTCTCTCTAAATATTGTCAACTTCTCTCAGAAAAACAACTGCTGTCAAGCTAGTAAAAGCCCCCAACTTATTACTGCATTTGAAAATTTGTCTCCCTAGGAATCTATATAGAAATTGTAACAAAGAATATTTTTTTATATTCCAGTCTTATTCCAGGAAAAATATTCTGTGTGTTGGACCAAAGAGGCTGAAAGCTGCTCTGTTTCACCACTCTGTTCCAACATATCCTGCAGCCACTCTTGGTTATGAGGCAGCTTTTAGAGACTGAATTCCACAATAAAAGTGTTTCACAATTGTTGTCATACTGCTCAAAATTTAAAATAGTGACCAATCACTAATGCGTGCTATCTAGAAAACCTTCAAAATTATCTTTAATTTGTAAGTGGATGCAAAAGGTTTTTAAAAATGTTATGAAAGTTTAGGGGAAAGGTCGTAACTTGCATAATGCTATTAGTAAGAAAAAACATAAGAAACATCAATAAAAAGTGCAACTAAAAATAATGCAGTAGAGAAGAATAACCAGCTTAATATGTAAAAAAACTCCAGGCATTTTGATGTTTGCACAGGCAAAGTTATTGCCATTTGGACTTTGCATGCCTAATAATAGTGAAATTAGATAATTATCTAGCTGAGAAATAGGCAAGTTTTCAAATGTCCAGATGGTTCCACCACCCACCTCATTTAGCAATGCTTCCTTTATTCACACTGCTCTAACATGCTGCCCATTTCCTCAATTTGTACCCATTAACTGACAAGAAAAGGGTGAGCTCAGAAATCAACAGGCTCTGACAGGAAACCAGTTCCCAGAGGCCCTCTTAGGAGTAGTAGGATTTTAACTGATGTTGCCCAGGAGACAGCTGTAGCAAGTAAGTCTGTATCTAAAGTAATATTAGTGAAGCAGGAAAAAGGATTTACAGTACAAAGATCTCTTAATATTCTTGGTAAGCTGCATGGAATAATCTTTAGTCCACAGGAAGTCGAGCGTGGGCTCAGGATAAGAACCCTGACATAACTTATTTCCCATTCACTACTGAATAGAACTTCCATATGTCACTAAGTGATCCAGCTGCAAAATGCAGTTTCTTTAGCTTGGCAGATGCAAAGGGCAAGGTCAGATTTATGGTGGAAGGGTTCTTCAAGGCTGTGGAAACATCTGAGAGTTCCCCAGTTCTGGAAGTTCTGAGCAGGAGTGGCAGCTTCACCACAGCCACAGACATGTTTCAGACAAGGGCTCAATTTGCTATGGGCTACATTTGTGAGATATGCAGCCTTCTGATAGCAGTGGCACACTCAGCCCTAAAGGGAGGAGAGGCAGGAATACACAAAGCTCATCTGACAGTTGTAATCTTCCAAAATATCAAGATATGCTACCGTCTAATTAATTTTATGCTTATGGCCATTACACAATAATGGGTGCACCAAATTGGTTCTGTGTTTTCTCTAAGATTTCTCTTATTGTCCTGTTGATTCTAAAAGATATTTTTAAGTATTGTTGCTTTAACTGCCTTTAAAACTTTGTTATGGCAGAACAGCAAAGAGATCATTTAATTTTTTCATACGTGGACAAAAAAGAATAAATGAAATATTTGCTGTTTTGTTTTGTGACACTGAAAGCAGTCAGCAAATAATGAAAGCTTCATTTCAAGGTCTTTAGTGGTAACTGCCTAGGAGAGAAATGTAATTCACCTGACACTGAACAAAGCTAAGATGCTGTGACAACTGTATCTGTTACACAGCCTGGGAAACATATTAGTTAATTATCTGTAGGCATAATGATTCCCTGACAAAATCCAAATTAAAATGGAGTTGCTACTGAGAGTATATATTAGTAAAGGTAAATTACAAACCAGGTCTTTTTTAATTATCCTTAAATCTTTCATTTTAGTCTAAGACGTAGTGTGAAGGTTAAAAGAAGGCCATGCATGTTGTGAGGCAGAAATCCAGTGGGAGGACCAAAACCACCTAACTTCAGCACTGTATAAGGTGCCACAGATTACCAATGAAATAGATTTTGCATTGAAATCTAGTCCCCACAGAGCATCAGATAGCAAAAAATTCATTTTGCTTATAAGTGGATGTGTCAAACTATCAAATTTTCTAATACAACATAAAACGGGGATGACCTGGAACTGACAGTATATCAGTCAGTGCTGGGTGGCAAATGATCAAATCTTTAATAACTACAAAACTAAAACCTTAATCTAAAATCTTTAATAACAAATAATCTAAAATCTCTTAAGAAAAAATTTACATTGGGCAACCCTTAGAGAAGAAACATCTCTGAAGAAGAAAAAAGGGGAAGACTACAGAAAGATTAAAATTTAGAAGCCTTAATAGTATCAGAGAAAGTTGATCTGACCTGCAAAATAACAGCCAGTGTAGAGTACTGAGCTGATGGAAGTCTTCAGTTACTTCTACAATCTGCTACAAAATTAGGAAGTAAGAGATTACTAATTTATATGCAATATCCTTAAACAGGAAATGAAAATAAATGAGACATATCCATAGAGAAAAGCTCAAAAGGAAAAGAGAAAAGTGTCTTAAGTACCCTAATTTATCTGCTTATATTGTCAGTTATCTGTTTATAAATAGTGGTGTATAAATACTATCATCTTTTTTGTCCTTCAGCTATGCCTTTTATCCCAGGTAAGGGAAACATGAGAACTCATAAATTCAGTTCCAAGACAACAGCATTTTTCTTTGGTTGGCTTAATAAATGACTGCTTTTAAAATATTAGTATTTAAAAGGAATCTTCTGTAATATATACACATACAAATTTCTTCAAGAATTGCATTCTTACTCCTTCACTGCGTCATATACATTAAGAAATGTCACTACTTCTGAATATGAAAAAGCTTGAAAAAAGTTTTATGGTTCTCTCTCACACATTCCAGACTAAATATCTCCCCAAAAAAGTCAAAATACTCAAGAGGCAAACAAAACCTGCCTGTTATTTGTATTTTTCCCTTTTTGAACAGAGTAGAAAAAGGATCACACTCAAGGTTTTGGGTTATTACAGTTTGCAATATTGTAATTTCCCAAAGGATTACAACACCAGATTTCATCATATTCCCTTAATTCTTTCCTTCATTTGCTAGAAATTTATTCAGGGAAGTGAAGTTTAATTTATTTTCCTGACAAATAATAGTCAAGGCAATGATACAGTTGCATTCCCTGACTCCTGACTTACCAAATCCACTCCCCTGCTCCAACCCAGCTATGATGGCAACAGTATTATTTCTCTGTAATGGATGAAACATCAGGATGGAAAAAGGACAGAACAAAATATGATATGTTTGGCTTGCTAAATATTGTCTAACAGTAAAGTGTATCCGTTGGAAGCCTTTGTGCATTTCTGGTGAAAAATCTCTCTTTAATCTCTATGATTTCCTGTATCTCCTTGAATATTAATATTAGAGTGGTCAGGGTTCAGCAACAAGCTGCTTTGCCACAGCAAATACAAACTGCTATTGTTATTTAGCAGCACTGGTTCACTCAACTATGTTGAGGAAATACAATCCTTTGTCCTTTTCTTAAATTCAAAATTTACCATCTAAAGTAAAGGAAAATCTCAGTCCATTAATATAGCTATTAATTTCATTTTAGCTGATAGGTTCTTTGGAAAATAATCCTCTAGTAGGCTGGCCAATAGCATTTTCCCCTCATTGCTTAATTCCTGATTTTCAGCTACTAGGCATTTTGTTTGGTTAATATACAACAAATATTAGAATATCATGCCTGTATGACAGTGCAATTCATTTTTTACCCTTGAGGCTAATCTACACATAACTTTTGTACCAGTTTAATTTTTCTATGAGGAGGCTGCTTTTACCATATTAATTAAGCAAATAAACCTTCAATTTTGATTTTAACAAGCTGGTGTTGTGTTGTCTGTTACAACACAAAATGTATTTCTGTCTATTATCAAAATAAGCTGTCCTGATATAAGCATATTTGTTTTGGTGTTGTGTTAATAATTTAATCATAATGCTTTTTACACTCTACAAGACATTAATGATATATACATAGCTACAAGCTCTACAGAATTATTGTGTAAAGAAACTTCTAAAAAGCACAGCTTTCAGGGAAATGAAGATGTGCTAGTAAAAATGAAGGCAGCCAGGATTGCCTTATGGATAAATAAGACTTTGTTATGTAATGGAACAATAATAAATAATTTATTTCACCCATAAACAAATAAAAACAACAAAAAAACCCAAACAGACAGACAAAGCTGTGTTTAAAAGCTTGGTATGGAAGGGACTTCTGAGACTGTATCTACCTCATATAACCCACAGAATTCCTGGGATACCCTCTGGAGGTGAACCCTTATTATCTCAGGTAGAAACATGCTCAGAAGTATCTCTCTTCCCAAGTGTTCTTTTCTCCAGAAATTACTTCAGTATTCTTTCAGACGTTTCTGGATTTAAAATGCACTGTAGCCTACTCCAGCACATAAATACAGATAACCTCAAAAGGTTGTAAACACTTGGAAATAATGTATGTGTGTGTCTGACTCTTGGCATTCTTGTGCACATTGCTTTAAAACGAATAGTTTTCTATAATACACAAAACTAATAGCATCTATCCATTTATCAGTTCATACATTCAAGCACACATTCGTTTATTCATGACTAAATCAATAACCACATTTCCCACTTCCACCCAAGCTGAAGAGCTCTTTGTTCACAGCTTGAAGGAGAAATTCAAGGACAACGGGTTAATGCAGTTAGAAGGGAGGACAGAGAAGGGCTGGTCTAGCTAATGCTGTGCTACACTGAAAAGTATTGGAGTGATTTCCGAGTAAATCACTGACAGTAAAAAACTATATGGCTATATAGCCACAACAAGTCAAGGAAAAGCTGTTCCATTATTTTCTTTCCTGCTTCACTTTCTCTTAAAGGACAAATGTGGCTGAAACATAACATTTTACCTTTACATATAAAGGTTTTTATGCCTTTGATGTTCATGAATACAGTGTTAAACTTTTCATCTTTGAGAAAATTCACTGTAGAGGAACTGAACAAGCACAGAAATGCATTTTATTAAAATGCAGGTAATTATGACAGGCAGTTACAGAGAAGTGAGGACTGGTATTTAGGCAACAATGAAGTATGTTCATTACTTTTAAAACACATCATCTTTGCATTTCTAAAAATTTCTCCAAAAGCAACAGAAACATACTATTAACATGTGCACAATCTAAAGGACACATTTCAGTATAACACACAAGATTCTTACAGGCCAGTTCAGGTCACTTTTAATGGATGTCCAGATAACACATCCTGTCAAAGTACTGCACAACCTCTTTAAAGTGAAACCTATGTGAATACATTCCATATAAAGGGCACTGCACTGTTAAACCTTCATGGTATCTGCTGTTTTCTTTCTCAGGTGAAAAAAATTAGATCATATTTAAGAATTAGTACTGACATAAAAGGAAATCTTTATTTTCTCTCAAAATTTGAAGTCATCACAAATAAGCAGGAAAAATTTATGAGCAAATATCACAACATTCATCATAAGGAAATTTTGGAGGATGAAAGGAGATACAATCAGGTTCAGTGTTCAGGACCCCATATTTGAGAATGCATCCTGTACTAAGGCAAAGTGAAAGACCTAGCTGTTGACTTCATTTAGCAGCACAGTACAATCCTGAATGCAAATTAAATTCATAAACTGTTACTGAAAACTTGACAAGGAATTTTTTTCTGCCAGCAAAGCATTATATTTGAATAGAGGATTGCAGCAAAGGGACAACTGGCTAGTTACTGTACCAGTCAATACATACTTTGGCACTAACAATAAAAGAACCTTTAAGTAGCATGATGAAGATGATGAGTGTACTTCTCCAGTGAAAAAGAAATTCTCAAAGCTTAACAAAGCAATTTAACCTAGGAGAGACCATGCACATAGAAAATGCCTGGCAAACCTGTCCTGGTTAGGAGAACTGCACTGCTGCTCAGGGAACTGTAAATCAAAACTGCTTGGGGATTTTAAAAAGTAGTCTTTCACAGCATACTTCTTATTCACTGCCTGGGAAAGAAGCTCCTTCTCAAGCAGATGGAAAAAAAACCAGAGAACTCAAAATTCATAGCAATTCTTTTTTCTTTTTCTTTATAGACAAACTATGAACCAGAAGACCCTGGAGGCTTGTCTGGCTTCATTTTCCATCAGCTCACTAAACCTGATCTGGTGTGAATACAAAGAGCTCCTGGGCTGTTCAGCTTTGCCTAGCCTGTCTTTGTTAGCCATCTCTTGACAAGCATTCTATCTGAGGTTTGTGGCATGTAGCCTGTTAAGAACAATTCATGTTAAATCAGACCATCACATTAAATGCTAACCTCCCACACAAAAGACTTGACAGCAAAAGTTGGCCTTGCAGAAACCACAGCAAGTTCTTGCACATATGTAATTTCTGTGTTAACATTGCATTACAATGTGGGCTGATGCAATGGCATGAATAAGGGAAACCAAGGAGCAAAACCCAGCCTTCCAAACAGAGCATTCCCATTTTTATTGCTATTTCAGCATCCTCAGCTCAGCTCTAAAGACTTCAAACTGCTGCTTGGCCTTCGTTCTTTTCCTTTTTTTAAGCATTTGGGCATTCCTAGTAAAATTATTTGAAAAGCTGAACTTTACCACTAAGTTTTCAAAATAAAATACTCAAGGAATTCTCTTTTAATTAAGATGCACTCAGAGTTTCTTCCTTTTAAAAAAAGGCAGGAAACATCTGTTTTAATTTAACCTTCTATGAGTAAATATTCCTGACATCGTTCAGAACATACCAATTACATTAAAGAAAGAAGTTTTTTACAACAAGGGAGGTTGCCCAGAGGGATGGTGGATGCCCCATCCCTGGAAACATGCAAGGCAAGGATGGATGGGACACTGAGCAACCTGATCTAGGTGAAGATGTAGTTGTCCCTAATTGCAGGAGGGGGTGTCTAGATCTTTAAAGGTGGCTTCAAACATGAACTATTATATGAGTCTATGATACCACATCATATATATATATATGTATGTATGTATGCCTTTATATAATATATATGTATGTATATATTATATATAATATGTCTATTATTGCATATATGTAATATATACAAACACATATATATGTATATTCAATATTAGAAAAGATACATTTTATATTATGCAAAGTTCCATATGGGATGTTTTAAAAATGAATGCTTGAACTATTAAAAAGGAATTTAAAGTTTTGGGGGTTTTTTTGGGTTTTTTGGGGTTTTTTTTGTGATGTCTATATATATGAACACTATACTAAATATTTCATTTCAGGCAATTCTTTAAAGTCCAAAAACTTCTGTCAAAATTTCCTTGAATACACTATTTAGGACAGAAAGAGTGAAGTTTTGGAAAGAAAATTACTGAGCCCTTTGGATCTCTAACAGATCTTTAGCAGAATCCTTATCCATTAAAAGAAGCATCATTGCCAACTATATTTCATTTATGGACCCATGGTGGCATCCTGTGTAAAAGATATCTAAACTTAAAAAGATAATTAATCTATAGCAGCTGGGGGAAAAAAAAAGAAAGAAGAAGGATAAACACAAGAGGAACAACACTATAAAAAAACCTAGCATGGAAAAGGACACAAACAATTCCTTCCAGAGGCCATTATCACGGAGGCTGCTGAAGAATCAAACCTGCAATTTGTAAACTGTGTATTCTGGGATCCCAAATTTCTGGGGAATCCATCTTATCTGTGGTCTTTAGTAAATTTAGTATAATTCAGTCGTTAACCCCTCAAATTTTATAAATTTTGTAAAAAGCCTTTGTTATTACTTCCCCTAAGTGTGTCTCACCACTTGACCTCAGCCTTCACAGGGTTTGCTAGCAATGTTTTCATTATTTGATCTTGCACGAAGATTTACAATGAGGTTTTAATTACACTGAGAGTGTTCTATGCTCACTCTTATAGTATCTGGATGACTTGCACTTAATTTTAGGAACACAGGAAAATATTTCCAATCCTCAGATTTTCACCAAAAATGCTGAGACATTTAGTTGTGGTAGATTGCTCTGTGGTGCCTTAAAGTGATAAAAGTGTGGGGTCTTAGAAACCAGATCCTCAAGACTCAAAATCTTAGTTTTAGAAAAAAGTTATTTTTTTCTGTCTAGAAAGGAGCAACATGTGATCATTTTATATGCCTGTTAAATCAATCCTTACGTTTCCAATCAGAAAACATTTTAGAAGTATAGAAGTACTTAAAATTGCTCAGTGCCTGATTGCTCATCTGTACAAGTGTAAGTATCTGTGGGGTCAGAGTCTATTCTGGGTCTGATTCAACAAAATATTTATGGTAGTGACTTTTAAAAGTCATTATTTTTATCTTTTGAAGGAGGTTATCCAATGCAAGATTAATGAGATTTCTACAAATATTTTCTTCTATGTATTAGCCTTGGTTATTTTTACAAACAAAAGAAATTAGTTACATGTTGCTGATTTTTCATTGGCATCTTATCTAAGGTCAGTAGAATTTCTCCCAGCATCCAAAAAAATATCTTTTTTTTTTTTTTTCTAGTTCATCATTCAGTTCATCGCCACAATCAACTTTAGTTTGGAAAGACAGTAATTGTGACAGTCCTAATTTAAAACTTGGTGAAAAAAAAGAAGCAATTCCTGTCTGCAAGACTAGCTTGTCAACAGAACTAAATTTAGTTTTGTTTGGGTTTTTATCCTTTACTTCCATACTATATTAAATCCTGTCGGGGAACTTCTTATTCTTTCATTGTTTCTTATGCCACTTCATATGTCTTTTCAAATCTTAAGCTAAATAAGTTTCAAGGTTTCTTGAACTTTGATATGGCCACTGCTTCCCCAGAATTACATTATGAGTAGTGCACAGGCACACTCAGTACAAAACTTCTTCAAATACATGAAGCATTTAGACATGAAGAAGTGCCTTCCTCAGAGGGCAGATAATGGCCTGAATTATCTGAAATGTTAAATTACTGGAAAAGTAGCATTGTCTGCTAAAATAAACTGAAAATTGAATGTGGTTTACAAGAGGTATTCTGTAATTATAATTTTATTATAATTTTTTATTATATTTATTTTTTATTATTTTTATATATATATATAATACAAGTATATATATATACACACTTCAAATATAAGAATATATACTGTTTTAAACATAGCTAGCCAGGTTTTTGTTAGAGAAAAATTCACTACCTTATTCTAGGCTCATTTGGTTGTTCCACTTATCTGCACCATAATAATAAGGCAGTAAGCAATACCTCCATGTATTAATCAGAATCCCTAAGGTAGAAAAGTAAAATGTCTATGCATTGAAATAGGAAAGGAAAAAAATGCAGCATTTCTTCCCAAGATTAAAGCATGCAGGTGAATTAACAGAATGACTATGTAATAGGGGCAAAGCTGTTCAAGCTGGCTCACAAAAATCCACTGAGGTTAAGTCTTACGTCCTTTATATAATATATTATAATATAATATATTGAAATATCCTCTGATGCTGGCAGTTTGGAAGACTTTTATTTTCCCTCCTTCTGGCACATGCCCTGAGCACAGATCCTCTGTCCATTTCTTCTGTACAAAATAAATTAGCAAGCTCTCTGAAGCAGGGCTGATACTTGGCACTCTGCTACAAATATTGTAAGCACATTGCCTCGTCCACAGCTTCAACCTTGAGAGGAGCGCTGGATTTACAACTTTCCTCTTCTGCAGTATGTGGCAACTGAAGCACGTGGATGTGAAAGTGTCACAGGAACACTGTGGTCCACTCCTACTCAGTCACTATGAGGAAAAAGGACTAATTGACATCTATATTTGTGCTTCTCCTACTTTTTTATTCATATTTTGACTTTTTTCTTTTTTTTTGTTTCCCCTTTTTGATTCTATCTAATATGAGGAGGAAGGCACCCGTGTGTGTAGGGAACACTTTCTTTTACATGGACCTGACTCCTGTGATGTCTATGAAATTCCTCATTAATAACAATGGTGCCATTTAAGTGTAAAAATTCAGTTTGCTCTCTGTGACAGCTGTCCATTTATTGATAAGATCTGTTTGACTGAATGAAAAACTGTACTTAATGATATCTATTATGAGTCCTGTGACAGGTGCAATACTTTTTCATGCCACTTCCTATTGACTTTGCAGCAAAATATAGATATGCAGTAGAGAAGTGAAGACACCCAAATCTTAATTTCAGAACAGAATTTTCTGTCTGACAGATAGGTGTGTCAATTCCCCAACACCAAACAGAATAAACAACTCATCCTAAGGGTCGTCATATCATTGCAACAGATTAAATGCATTGTCAGTCTGGTTCTGCCAATTGCCAATTGCTTCCTGCATAGATTTTCCAAGTCAAACGCACATAGAAAAAATTGTAAAATATACATTTGTTTAAGGAATCCTCATAATAACCACAGACACTTTAATGAGCTATGAAACCTATTTTTACCAAGGTATTGGTTTTCTCATCGGATTTTTACATGCTTTACATCTCTGCAGAAAATTTCATGTGTGAACTGTCTGTCAGGATTTCTGTTCCTATGGATTTCTACTTTTTTTTTTTTTCTACTTTTATTTCTGGAAAAATCAAGGCATGAATTATGCTACATATTTCTGGCATGTCATTGGTTGAAGCTTTAAATTCTAATTAATGTTAATGAGTAGCTACACTTAACAGAAAGGCAAAATACCTCCATTCCAGTGTCTAGAGTATGTATAGTATGTTGTATAATGCCTATTGTCTGCATATGTATGATGATTCTGTTTGGTAATATTTAACTGATTTTCTTAGGTATAGAGTATTTTAAAGTAATAATTAAAAAATTCTGTCTTCTGGTGTGTGTGTGTGTGTGATGCTGTCCAAGCTAGTAGAATGACAGCTGATGTTATTATCAACAGTGTATTATCAATTCCTTTTCACATAGCAAAAGACTTTGCAAATACATGACCACCAAATACACCTAATTTTTATTTTATCAGCGGCTAAAATATATTTAAAGCTGAACAGTTGTCTATTATGTCTTTCTAACATTGAAGGAGATTTTGAATTTAATTTTTTCCATTATTTTAATCCTAATACAGAGAAAAGTGAGAAATAGTAGTAGCACAGAAAATTTCTCCCTCCTATCTGCCAAAGTAGGTAAAAGCAAGTATTCAGGTAATTTCATTTAGTCCATAATCTTTTCCTATTTTCTACATTTTGTATTCCTGTGAAAGGCTAATATTTTTCAACTCCATCATTCTATACCAACAAAACACTGTAATTTCCCACGCTTCCTCCTCCCCCCACCCCCCACTCCAACCATATTAATTTTGAAGAGATTGTGTGAAATTCACCCATCTGCTACTTCTATTTAACTTGTATGCTGCTGATTTTATATAGTAGTTTCTGATATTCATGTGGGAAACAAAGACAGGGGCTGGAAGCCTGAATTCATCTATCTGCCAATGAGCTGTCTGTAAAGTCATTATTTTATAGATTGTAACAGAGAGAGAGAGAAATATAGCGTATTCCAAACAGGATCCTGTACCTCTGTTTAAGGGATTTTTAAAATGTATCTCACACACAATAAATCAGGAATAAGAAAAGATTATTTGGTCTTAAATGTTTTACTTCATGAAGTCATTATGAATGGATGTCTTAGTGTTTTCTGCATATTCATACAAAATAGTGGTCAAAAATATTTAACATTAGTTTGGCTCAGAATATAGTTTTTTTGTAATATGACAAACAGGTTTTTTTTACAGGTGGAAGTGATTAGATAGATTGATTTTTTTTTTTTAACCCAGGAATAAAATGATACTATATGAAGACTATATAATATAAAACTTTTTAAAATTGTAGTTATAAATGCCATTTGGGTTGTGCAAATCTAAGTGCACACACACATGTTTGTAAGTATAATATGTATTTACGTGCACAAATTTTTTTTTTTTACTCATTTTTTCAGATTCATTTTGATCTGGCATTAAATTTTACATCATAGTTCTCCAACTGGTACAACTCAAATGTACTTAATAGCATATTTTTGCTCTCTGTAGCCAGATAAATCACTACATCTAAATTCTAATCTAATTCAGATTAGATTAGAACCAACAAGAACAACAAAAACATCCATTATTGTTGATCAGGGGAATCCAGCTCATTTGTTTCTGTTTTCAGTAACAGTAACATCCAAATAAAAAGTTATTTGTTGATAAAACAAAAATGAATAGAGAATGTAATAGAGTTGTAGCTCCTCTGGTCCTGAAAGATTTTATGGTGCTGATTTCAACACCACAAGTTTGTTTGTTTTTTTTTACCTAACTAAATATTATTCTGTTTCCTGAGGTTGAAACTTGGCATGGCTGGGGCAGGGGTGCAGCCCTGCATAAGAAAGTAAAGCAGTGATTAAAAAAAAAAAGTGAGGTTGTGAACACTTTGGTTGCTTAAATTTTATCATTTGAAATCAGAGCAACTTTAGTTACAGCATTCTGTGTGACACATGTGATAGTTAACAAGTATTTCTGACTAAGAAAAAAGTTTGCACCATGCAGACCTCTTCACCATTATAGAAGGACTTGGAATGAACGTTTAATATCTTTCTTCTTCTAGTTTATCTATATAACAACTATATCATGGTTTGTGAAACTTCTTAGTGGGTTCACCTTTGCTCCTCACTTATATTCACATCAGTCACTATCACAGTTTTGTTCCACATCCCAAGTATATCTAATTTTCAAAAAAATTTCCTTTTCATTCAATTATTTGAAAATACATTTTTTCTGTAGTTACTATCTTGAAGATTATTACCTCGAAATGTAGAATTGAATTTAAACCCTTGATTCTAAAGGGTAAAATTAGTTCTGCAGAAAACTAGTTTATGGATACAAATATATTCACCTGGTCCATTACTTAGATCTGCTTGACTACCTCAACAGGAAGCTGCTGGCCATGCTCACAGCCACTTCACAGGAGCAGCAGGGCAGAGCTGGCGTAGCCCTGTGACCCTGGGCAGTGCTTCCCAAGTCACAGTAGCCACCAGTGGCTGCTGTCCTTTCTCAGTCGGTAGCACCGTGGCCCTGGCAGACACGTGCTGAATCACGCGAAGAAAAGTGAGTTATCTCAGAAGATTTTTAAGGCTTCCTCCTTCAGTTTTGCAGAAGTAATTTCAGTAAAGTCTGAAACATTCTTTATGATAACGTGACTTCTTCAGTTCTCCCTTATTTCAATCTGTAAGTGAAAACAGCAGTCATATAAAAGCATTCCCAGGTCACTACACTGGTGTCAGAGCAGGGCAATATCTGAAGTAAAAAAATATAAACACCTCTGAAAATATTTTTTCCCTTTTAACTAGATTTGTAACTGCTCTTTTCTTGAACAGAAATGAATTTATGAAATACATGACACTGATATGAATTAAATTGCACAGGAGGAATTTTGCTTCCCCAGGATCTCTCACAATTACAGTAATTTCATGATTACAAGCCGCATAATTTTGACTAAAATTTTGGTCCAAACCTGAAGTGCAGCTTATAATCCGGTGCGGCTTATATATGGACAAAGAACGAAAAGTTGCTGTTTTAGTTTGGAGGACAGGTGTCTGCT
>PYHW01010271.1:4175121-4203299 GCA_013186435.1 Turdus rufiventris
CTGGCTGGAGCAACTTCCAATGGGATGAAGTAATTTTATCAGTCCCACAGTGGGACTCAATGGGCCATTAGCAGAAAATGACTGTCTGGAGGAAGGATGGGTTGTGAAAAGATAAAGAACAATGCCCCACCTGGTTTCAATGGATGGCCCATTAGCAGAATATCTCCCGTGGAGATAAGGATCACTGCCCCTACCCTCAAGAGATGGTGATAGAATAGATACCTTTTATCACACCCTGTATTGTAACCCAAGACAGTTGCCGACACCTGGACATGCAGTTTATAATTGTGAAATTACTCTAATTAAGCACTGGTCTGAACAACATCCCAAATCAAACTCCTGCATCTACCCAATATGTCACAATTATTTCTCTAATTTATCTTTGATACAGAATCCCAAAATCAATTAGACTAGAAAAAAGATCTGAGATCATCAAGCCCAACTTTTGATTGAACAGATGAAAAAGGATTCAAGAATTGGACTGTCAGCAAAAATGTTTCATAAAACATTTCTTCCACTTGAAGAAATACTTTTGAAATTAAGAAATATCAAAGATTTCCATATATAATGCATTAAATAGAATTAGACATTCCCACCTAATTAAGGATCTTACTAGAGAAATAGTTTTTTTAAATAGTTTTTTTTAGTTTTTTATTACAATATCAATCAGATTTTTATTTTTCATTTGCAGAAGTACACCATCAATTGGACGTGTGTTGTGAATTTACTTACTGTGAAAAATTAGCCAAGAATGGAACCTATATTATGAATTTTAAAATTATCAGAATGGCAAATTATCATTCTTATTTAGACTATGAAATCTGCTCAGAATTCATCTCATGTCCCTTTTTTTTTTTTTACTTTCCCTTTTCTTTTGAACTAGAGAGAAAGCATTTTGCATTTGTTGCAATTGAATACCAAGCTTTCAGCCAACTGATGCTAATTTTGCCATTTTCAACCCATCCTCAAATACTTTCCGCTGCATTTACCATATATAAATAGTGGTTGCAAGACTAGTCTCAGCTGCAGCCTGAAGTTTGACTGTCTCTTTCTCCCAGCTTGGAGGCCATGTGGGAATTGCTTGCAGTACAGCTCCTGCACTGTGGCTATGCCACAGACCTCCACATACCCTGAGGCAGCCCAGTACTTCAGAACTGCAGCCTGCATGAGCTGTTTCTGCAGCCACACCACCAGTGAAGACGAAGTGAACTGCAGATGTAATCTAAAGCTTGTCCTGAAGGGATATTCTTGATTTAGCCATAGGTTGAAATATCATGATTTCAGACTGCGGTTTGGAGGAACTCCAGGATTCTCTGGACCACATCAACCATAGCCACATAAACAGACACAACCCTCATGAAAGATGAAAGCCTTGAACCTGTCAGTGCTAGACCTACTACTACACAAGTCACTCCTATGGATAGCCAAGCAGTTAAGTCCTCACCAAGACAATGAAATTGTTGTCAGCTCAGCAGACCCTGCCTGACAGTTCTTACTGCTCTGTGGAGCCAAGCAGAGCAAAAATAAATAGATGTGACAGAAGTATTTTACTTCAGTTCTTTCTCACATAATATACATGGAGTTGATGGGTATGATAGGAAGCATAACAAAGAAGAAATGTATTATATTAAATATTTATTTTCTTTACTAATAGCAAATAAGGTTTACAGTGTACCAAGAATACTGTCACTGTGAGGAGGATTTCTAGCTACAGTCTCTGAGATTAAACATCACCATATACACCACCATCACACATCACAACACCATTTAAGAGCATCTGGAGTGTAATTTTGTAACTAAACCAAACTCTTCCTGGTAGCAGAAGTGAAAATGTACAAGTCCAGCAGCTCATCTCAATTTTAAGCGGATAAATGCTACCAACAAATCGCCTTAAGCGTCAAGTAATCCATGGGTGGGTTACTGCAAGTCCCGTGTGCAAAATCCTGCTAGACATTAGAATTAAGGAAAAGAAAGGACAAGTATATACTACCTGTTTCTTAAATAACTACAGCAGATGTCCACACGATTCATGGAGATTTTTCAGGAATATAAAACCAAATCCAGCCTCCTTGATAGTTTAGCTAGCTTATTCTACAATTAATGCAGACTTCAAAGAAATGGCAATCAACTGGGAAATGCACTGTCAGTTCTGAGAGATGTCACAACCCACGCAGAGACAGAGTTTTGGGATGTGGGGAAAGCTCCTTTCAACCACGGGTATATTTATCCTCTGCATCACCTCTCCCTGTGCACATACATTATGGGAAGGGAGGAAAAACGGGGGAAGGAGGCAGTAGAGGAGGGTCCACAAGAGTGGGAGGCAGAGCAGGTTTATGTCACTTATCTTGTTCTCTAGAAGGCAGATGTGGAGGTGCGAAATAATAATTTATCCTCCCTGTACCTATGTCTTTTCATCGACTCATTGTAATTTGACCTCATGTCTCGGCATTTACTGTGACTGGACAATGCCATCACTAGTTTTAGAATCTTTGTTAGGAGACATGAGGAATGGGGTTTAGAACTGCCAGGTGTCCAGTTATGCCCAGGACATGACTGACCTCAGAAGGTTAATGTTTGAGGGACTGGTAGGAGTGAGGGTTTCAAAAAGTAGGGAAGCTCTGGGAAGGGGGATCCCATGACAGAAGAAGGCACTTCTGAAAATCTCACTCCTTTCTTAGCTAGAGTTTTGATAGCACACATTTTGGTTTTTGTTTTGTGCAGGATACCCTGAATATCCTAATTTGTTTGTCTTATTAGTTCTTTTACTAAAATTACTAAAGTTATCAGAAAAGCTCTTTAATTATAGGTTTACTATAAAAGAATATTCAGGCTAGATATTTATAACCTTTTTTTTTTTTCAGATCAGCTGTCAAACTGATTAAATAGAAATAATACCTTTGCAGCATAAATGACAGAAACTGTGCCAGCCACATTAACACAGGAGTATGGATCTTCTGCTGATTAATCTGGTTTCAGCTGTAACTGCATTTGAAACTGATAAAATTTGGTCCAAAAAATTCAGATTAATCATTAGGTGTCTGTAGTGGTTTGAAAGTGTGTTAAGTCCAGTTATTACATAGGAGATGGGGATGCACAAATAAACATGGAAAAGCAGAGGAGTATGTTAAAAAGGAAAACATAACTGTATTTTATTATGGTACATATGATAAAATTCAATAATTTCAGTTGCACGTGTGAAAATATTCTAAAAACTGTTACGTGGGATGACTAAAAAGCCTTGATCTAATACTCCTTAACCTTGGCTAATACCTGCACTTGTGCAAAACCAGCTGTAAAGTGATTTTTTTTTTCCATTTTGTCATTTTTACACCCAGTCTGTGCATGATATATACAAGGTGAAATGTGAAGTAGAATCGTGTATAGAAAATGTGTGCGCTGAGAGTGAAAAACTGGGTAAATACAAATCTAAATGCTAACAGAGGAGGAAAAGGTTAATGTTGATCCATCAGAGGGCTGCTTATAAAGCCAGCTGAACTTCAAACAACAAAAAATAACTTTATCGTCCATACCAGACAGGAAACCTGATATCATAGTTCCAGAAACTTAAAACGGGAATGTGAATGTCACAAGTATGAAAACAAATATATAGGTAGCATGGTTTACTTTTAAAAGGTGTAAGTTACTAAAACAAACTTAGTTGCTCAGCCTTGTGATATGTGAAAGTCATAGATGAAGCCCTAGAAGAAACAGAATCTATCCATAAACAGCTTAACTATGCATCATTAATATTGACTTGAATGGAGTCAAACTCCAAATCATGAAAATATTTTTTTTCTTCTTTTGTTCATCAAACTCTTTCTTCATCAGTTCTTTCAAGTTTGGCTGCCTCTTCTTCTCAGAAAACATATATATTAAATATATTTCAGTTTTTTCAGTTTTGGAATTTTCACAATATATGATGGGAAGATGCATAGAGTTTTAAAACTGTATTATGTAAAAAGAATGGTAAGCTAAACTAGTTTCTGTAAGCAATTCATTTTTGTGATTTTAGTGCTATTTCTGGCTATGCAGTCAGTTACGCAGACTTTTTTTTTTTCTCCTTAGTGCAGTTTGATGACAGGAAATAACCCTGTGGGAATTGCAAGTAGAGCAGGGAACAAAGAACAGCAGAGAATATAAATATGAAGGTATTTTCACTTCATGAGAATTAATTATGGGGTCCATGAATAAATATTTGAATAGCATTGTTAGTACAATGCAATAAGAGCTCTCTGGTGGCAAAAAATTATCATTACATTGCATCTCATTCTTTTACAGGCAATAAGGGGGCTTTGACCTGCACATTTCCTTCTTCCCATTTCACTTGAAAGTATAAGCAAACTGTGTTTACGTGAATGTGTCTTTTAACTGTGGGTTGGTTTTCAGGTTGGCTTTTTTTTTTACTGGTAAGAATTTTCAGTTAGTAGATTTGATACTACAAATCTTCTCTATCTGCTCTGGTTTTGTCACCAAGGCCTATTTCACAACATAAATTCTGAATTTTTTTATTCATCTTATCACATGTTCATAATAGCTGAATTTGCTATTTTGCTATTTAATATCAATTGCAATTTTTATCACCTTTAGTGGAAACATAGAAGACATGTACAAGACAGTGTAAAACAAGATGCTTCTTAATAGTATGCATGAAAATGCTCCACTCATTCCTTTCTGACAAGCTGACAACACTCTAGCATTTGTGCTGATGATTTTTACAATGCAGGCAGGGTGTCAATACAAAACTGTACTCCCAGCGAGAAACAAATACTCAAATACTCAACAATGCAATTTTATAAAATGCAATGTAAATACTGGTTCAATGTGTAAGTTGCGAATATATGCATTGCTACATCAGCAATTAGCTAAGAAACAGTCTGCTTGACAGAAGAATCTCGCTTCCTAAATTTTGCATCCCTGATGGAGTAGCTCTCCCAAAGTGATTCTCTACATACCTGGTTAGGAAACAATTAGAGGTACTTTCCAGCAAACTGTAGGAAGATCCTGCCCAAATAGTTAATGTGCATTAAAGTACAGATAATGACTTTTTTCAAAGCCATCACGTGAAAAAGGGAGATTTCCTCAAATATTTAATGTTTGTTTTGTCTGTCAGTGCTCCTTTGTGGGGACTCTGCATGGAGGTGCCTGCTGGATAGGCAGACAGTTCGGCTTGGTTGAGAGCTGTTTTGCGCTTTGTCAGCTGCAAGGTACCACAAGTGCCCCTCCCTGCAAGGGTTTCAACAGAGCCTGTCCAGCAGTGTCCCCACTCTGCCCCACCCTCCATTCCATCCCCCTCAGCAGGTGCTTAAGGTTGCAGGGAATCATTGTGGAACAGGTTTTGACCATCCAACCACCTTCCATCATGTGAATAGTAACAACATTTCACCCTATATTTTCTATATCATTAACAACCCCTCTCAGAATGTCTATAAAACTTCTCAGTTTTCTCTCATTTAACTCCAGACACCTTTTTCCAAGAGCCTTAGATATAAATGCATTGTTAACAAATAAGTTAGTATAAGAAAGATGAAAGTAAATGACTCTTCTAAGGATATTAGTATATAGTAATGTACAGTCAATGCTTTCCATCTATTTTTGTAAAGTTCTCCAATTTGTGTTCCACACCATATGATTCACAGTGTCACCAGCAGAATTCAGGAGAACAGGGAGCGCAGTCCAAGTTTGTCAGTCAGTCCCAAAGTCTGCAGGTCACTTGGAGCTGGCCAACACATAGGAACAGAGCCAGACCAAGAGAAGAGGGAGGATTTTCTACATTAAATTTGTGCATTCAGCAGGACAGCTCTTCAAGAGCAGAACTTTATATAAATATATATACACACACACACGCATATATACACACACACATATATATATATATGTAAAAATTACAAAGGCTTCTTCTGGCTATCTTTCCTCTCACCCTCCTTTCATCACTTTTTTTGTGCTAATAGGTGGCAAATCTATTTAAGGATATTTAAAAAAAAAAAAGTACTAGGAAATAAAAGCACTGGGGAAAAAAAGTACTAGAAACTGCATTGAAATGTCTGAATTGTACTGAAGTCCCATCAGAGTAATAAAACAGTTGAAACTTACTGAGACATGAGTTGTAACAAGGCAAACAGGTTGAATAGTTCTACACATCAATGACAGCACCTTTGTGTCAAGAAAAGAAAGCTTATATATGCTTAAATATGCCAAATTGCTTGCAAAGTGCTCAATGTTGAAAGCCTGTCATGCACATACCTGAGGAGACGTAAAACCTCAACAGATGTAGGCTCTGGATGCCTACTTGTAATTAAGAATTTCCTTCCAAAATACAGCTTTTGTGTCCTAGAAGCCACAGCAGTTTTATTATGTATAGTTAGAAGGTTCATTAAAATTTATACATACTTTCAGTGAATTTGCTATATCCAGATTTACTTTTTCTTTTATAAAAAAATCCAACAATAATCAAACAAAACTTCTCCCATAAATTTAACTTCAGAAGAGTTCAGATTTTGCCAAATGCAAACCAACTCTATCCTGATTTGTTGCAACTCTTGAGCTCATCCATTCACACATCTCCCAAGATTTCCCCATCTTTTATCTAAAAGAGAACAAAATACAAGTGTGATAAGTAGCAACAAATATACTGCTGTTGGTGAAACATCTGCCTTGGCTGTGGGTTCAAACAAGAATGAGACTGACTGCTTTTACTTAGATGGCAAAGGCATATGCTCCACACAGAGATTGCTTAAAAGAAAAAGAAAAAAAAAACCCAACTAAAAAGTTCAAATTTCTGTCATAGTCCAAAATTCTTTACATCCACTTACTTTCTGCCCTTGCTTACACATTTCATTAATTTCACAGTGGTCTCCCTAATAATGCCCTCCATTTGCCATTATCATTATTGCCATAAGCTATGTGGATACAAATATGGAAAAATGGAGATAGTCAAATACATTAGAGATCCAGACTGAAAAATGAAACAAAGCAACAGAAACAGCTATTGTCTTACTGAGATTTGTAGTCTTTGCATGAGATTAAAAACTCAAACCAAATCTTACTTTTTTACTTCTTTTTTTTGTTTATTTTTTATTAGGCATGAAAACCACTTCACAATCGAACTACTCTCCTCAATTTTAAAAGAAATGAAATTGCAATTTATACATTGAAATCCATTATTTTCCATATATAAATAGTTAAAATACCTTTGTGTTACTGATTGTGAAGTTGAAGTTCATAAGCTGTGGAAAAAACCCTGATAAAAATGTCTGGTTTAGGACACAGAATGTCCTTGGTCAGATTTTTTGCCTCCTTCTGAAGGCAGAATTGAGACAGCTTGAGTGGATCTTTTTTCCTTTTGGTCATCCCTAAACAGCGTAACAGAGCTTGGTTTTAGGAAAAGCTGTAAGATTTCTCTGTCAGCAATTTGAGAAAGGGAACAGGAAAAGTGTCTGTGGCATGTAATACACTTCTGAGGAAAGCAAGCTCAAAATTTGATCTTGAGCTTCACATTTTACAATAGTCAGCCAGCCTTTCCTGCGTTGGCTGATGAGGAATCCCAGCACACCCCTAGAGCCTCCACCACGTCTCTCCAAGCATTCACTGCTGCCTTGCCCCTCCAGCATGCATATAGTCAGTCCTGAGAAAGCATATTTTTAACATAGAATAGAGTGTGAAAATCAACATTATTACACAGAAGGCCAAATCAAAGAATTCTATGGAAAGCAAGCTTCCAGGAATGAGTGTGAAGGGCTGCATCTTGGATTGAATCATGCAGACCGTTTTTCAATTAGCAGCATCCTTCCCAGCAAATCCATTCATTACTTAGGAAGCAGATTAAAATGAAGATAAAGATCTGCCTGTTGATAACATAATTTAAACCTGGGAATATAAGGCAATTTTTGTTTTCTAAGTATTTTAAAGTGCATTTGTGACTCTCCACTGACATTTCACGGAAACTTAACATGACATTTAATTACGGTTGATTTGTTTTTCTGTGTACAATCAACACCATAGTTCTAGAATGTGTTATCCTCATAAAATGCAATTCATGCTTGGAATATTAATATCCAAGAAGGGAAATTTTCACCAAACATAAGGACCCAGAACATTACACATTAACCTAATATTTGTTCTGATAGAGAAGTCATGCAAAAGCAACTAAAAGTGTACTGAGATGCATTATTAAGGAGAAAAAATAATTATAATTTTGAAGAAATAACTTTTGGCTTCTTCTAGCTGAAACATTTAAATACCAATTTATATTGAACTAGTTAGATAAGGAAAACAACAGGCTCTTCTTAGCAATGTGGCAAAGATTTGACATCACTCATGAGAAAAAAATAAGGATTAATTTGCAATTACAGTACTTTTAAAAGAAAAAGGGCATTTTTCACTTATCAGTGAAAATGAGCTAGTTAAAAAAAATGTTTCCTTTTAATTGCAACTTAGTGTTGATACTTGGAGGAGTCCTGTGGTATTCACCCAGCTGTGGGGTTTTTCTAATAAAACCTAAAAGTTTGACAAGCTCACATGAGTCCAGGATCTGTAGCTTTCAGGTAAATTATCTATCATGAGATAAGAATCACAAGAACTTGCAACAAAACTCCTAACATATACTGAATTTTATTAGGTACTGAATGTCACTTTTTTTAATTCATTACATTTTTCTGTGTGCATTTGTTACCGTTTCAGACAGAAAATAAATTTGATAATGTTTGTTTTACATGAAAAACTATAAGACTAATATAGGACCATTATAGTTTAAATATTTACACTGGGAAAAACACATCCACAGCTGCTTTCTTTAACTTGTATATGCAAATATGTCATTCTTTGAAGTGGCAATCCTTTAGCCTGAAATCATATTACCTATTACCCCAAATTGAAAGTACAAATATACTGGGAGGCAAGATTCATGTGTCTCTACTTTTCTAGCTCTAAAATAAGCATTAATAGGTATCACAAGATTCAAAATTCATTTTATATCTCTTCAAGATTTAAGTTCTTAAATTTGAGTGTATTTTTAGTACATTTATTATAAGCCAAAATTGTTATTTAGTTACAATTTTTGTAGTACACATTCAAACATAGTGAACTTATTGAAATGTCCTTTACAATTTATTATATATATTTATTTAAAAGATAAAATTATTTCATAAAGATATTGCATTCAACTCTGGCTGATTTTCCACTTTTGGTCTTTATTGGTTGAGAAGTCTCTCATTTATGTTTTCTCTTACTGTGCTTGCTACATTGAATTATTCTCTCAAAAGCAATAACAAAAAACCCCCCCAAGTAATAGCATTATACTCTCTGTGATACTTGAACTACAATCTGACTATAGCAATCTGTCAGTTCAAAATATATTCTGAAATAAAGGTCTGTTCTGCACATAAAAAGTTTTCATAAAACTGAGCTCCTAGTCAGAAACTCTGAAAGTCTTCATAGTCACTTTTTGAGACATGGTCGGTGTAAAAAAGATTAATAGATTCTACTGGTCTCCAATCATCTATTGAGAATCACCTATTAATATAGCCTTATAGCTGAAGAATGATGATGGATTTTTTTTCCCTCTTGGTTTGGTATTCCTGTTTTCTAAAAGCAATACTACCTTTACTCTAGGTAGGTGTTTGGATATGTGTATCACCAGCTCAAATGGTTTTTTTTCTTTAGGACTCTTCACGGAACAAAATTTTGATATATTTTTCTCCTGACAATAGTACTGATGCCTAAAGGAGCATTTGGTACCCACACACAGAATAAAAGATTACAATAAAATCCTGAATGCCCTAGGTACTCATGACTCACAAGGAACAGCCTTTTAAGAGTCCACAGTTGTTTGCATCAACAACAAAGTCTGTTGACATCACAGAAAAGAGCAATGACGTACATCACAAAAACTAGGGTGAAAATAGAAAAGGCAGATGGACAGTGAGAGAAAGTGAAATGCAGTCAGCAGCAGGTGGATAGCTAGAATATTGTACACAGCAGCTACCAAGCTCTTGGTATATCCTCACATGGTGCATTGGTATAGCAATATCTGATTTAACAGGGTTTAACTAATCTCAGACGGCTAGTGGACTACTTTACAATTTTACAGACCACAAGGAAAGCTTTCAATTCTCTTCCCCATATCATGCTGTTCTAGGGTTGCTACCTGTGTGCAGAAGTACATGCACCTGCTTCTACAGAAATAGCCACAGTTCTGCAATTTGTATTACAGCACTCTCAGTTCTCTGAATTTCATTAATTTCTCTCTATACACTACTTCCCAGAAAAAGATGTAACATTATTATTCCCCAGTAGTGTAAAACCACTCTTGTCCCACCTACATAAGTTAGAAACCAGCATTAACCCTCTGTAGGTTTCTGATCATGACTCAGAGAAAACAGAATTTACTGCATTTACAATATATGACATTGTTGCTATGTCTTTGTGATTAATGTTTGCCCTAGTGGTACCCTTTCTTTGTTGTGACCCCCTTTAATTTCTACATAGAGAAACTGTTGGTTCACACTGATGCACTCAGAAAAAGAAGTAAAACAAAACTGTCTCAACAAATTCAGTTTTACCAATTAAAACAGCAACAACCAATTATATTAGTTACAATATATGAGCCTTCACAAATAGAATCATACAGGGCTGACAATAAATACATATCAAATGAATTGACTGATTCTTCAAGATGTTTTAGGTGCCTAAAGTGATATTTAAGTAGAATACTGAAAGTAAATTAAAAAAATAAACAAACAAACAAACAAAAAACCAACCAACCAAACAAACCAAAAAAACCCAATAAAACAAACCAAAAAAACCCCCCAAGCCCCAAAAACATTGCACTGCCACCAAATTCTGGTGGCCACTCTGTACACTCTGTATTAGAAGTACCTGTACTCACCTGACATCATCTTTCTTGGCATGAGGTCCACCTCATGCTTCACCCTCCATAAAGTTTTTCTGTGTTTTGTGGTAACAATATTTGAAAGCAAAGGCTCTGACAGATTTTGAAGACATATTAGAAACTGTTGGCTGATTTGTCTCTGCACAGAAGGATTTCTAATGCATCCTGGAAATCATATTGAACAAGGAGTTAACTCAAAAATGGACTAAAAAACTGTCCAGGATGGTAGGCAAAATGGCTCAGAAGCAGGGCAAATAATGAAAGGTGGTGATAGCTTCACCCATTCACTTCACTGCACCATCTACAACAGTCCTTAGCTTCCTTAAGTAACAATTTTTTGTTAAAGATTTTGTGACAGAAGATAAATCCATTTCAATTTATTGATTAAATTCCTGTAGGAAATTATTTAAATCAAGTAATAAAACAAATTAATAATCTATATGTTTGATTTCAAAAGGGAAATGAGAGGAAGAACATTACTCAACAAAACTAAGAGAACTGTAGTACACAGGAACATGCAGAGATTGCCTAAAAATTCTGAAATCAAAGTTCAAAATCATTGTGGGGATTGCATTCCATCTGAGAAGTAGGTTAACAAGGTGGTTAGGATGCACAGAAAAGTTAATACAGAGGTTGTTGGAAAGATTAACAAATATTACTCCATATTTCAACAAAAATATATATTTTTTTTTATGGTAGGTGCTTGGAAAAGCTGCTCTCAGATATATCCATCATGTACATCCTATGTATTCAGCCTCATCAGTTTTCTTATTAAATTGCAATCATTTTATAAACACTGCTATACAATATGCCACTATGAAAATTATTATATTCTAAATGATTCTTATGCATTTCATCCATTTGAGAAATGACACATTTACTGTGGCTTCCCATATCAAATATGAAATTTCAGAGATTCATTGTTGGAGGAGATAGATAATTGTTACCTAGATGGTGAGTGAAGTGGCTGTCACTTCAGGATTCCATTTCCCACACAATAATATCCAGCAAAATGCAATTAGGATCAAAAGTACTTTAGATCTAAAAGGTCTATTATTTTCCTTGGGTCTTATTTTAGCAATGAGTTTGTGGTTAGTATTGTGAAGGCCAGAATTTTCTATTGTGTCTTACAATAATTTTACTATAAAAATATATTTTGCATGTAACCATCCCATAAGTCAGATGTGACATTCTCATGGGGTATTATTCACTAAGAATCCCATCTTCAACCATTAATATTGGAAGGAGTGTTATAATTAGATACAATGAGCATGTGACCACAGACTACTTTTTACAATATTGTAAAATTAGTACTACATTTAAATATAAATTCAAAATATCCATTGTTAAGCTAAATTTAAAATTTTTATTTAGTCTTGTTTTATTTAATTTCAACTTGTATTCATCAAAAGATTTTTTTTTCCAGTATTTTTTGAGATTTTGTTCATTACAAAAGGAATTAATGGGATCTATGTTCAATCCTTTAATCGTTGCTTATTATTATTATTTTAGAAATATAAACTTGAATATATGAGTTTCTAGATTTTCCAAGATAAAATGGCACATTTGTAGTTTCTGGAGAGAAGAAATGTTGGTAATTGCACCTTGTGGGGAATTTATCAGAATCTGTAGTGCAAGTGTCTCCAGGCAGCATGGGGCACAGCTGCTAGCTCATAGGGATCATAAGATTAGGTGAGATGATTGCACTCTTTTTTGGTTTGCCAGTCTGAGGTGAGGTTCCTGTAGTTAGAATTAAAGCACATTGGAAATGCTGTCTAGATAAAGTCATCTCATAGGCTTACCAAACAGATGGCAGCATTATTAAGAATTTCTGCAATGCTGCAGACCCCTTCTCTGCAACTCGCTGGTCTCTGCATTTTCTGTACACAAATTAAAGAATTTCTTGGAAAGCAGCTCTTCTACCTTCATACCTCATTGCTAGAGGCCTTTCATTACATTTTGAGCTTTTAGAGTTCTTTCATGCATGTTGGACCTTTATTTGCGTTGTAACTGCTTCCAAAAAATCCTAAGCTTTTCCTCATGTACCCAGGTACACAGACACTTATGAGCTATTAAAAGTTATTCAGAATCCATGAAGTACTTAACATATGATCTGCTGAGGCTTTCAAGTTCTTCACAAAAATATTTTGAATTGTGAACACTCCACTTAAGAACAGGCCGACAGTATTCTCATGTTATCCTATTTTGAAAAATACCTGAGCATCCATTGAAGCATTAAGAAAAAAAAAAAAGTAGATAAACACAGACAGCCTGGAAATTCAAAGCAAAGATGAAATTATACTAAAATTAAAATTTTGGACAGGAAAATGGAAACTTACATCTAAGTTAACCATGGTCTCTTAATTATGTCCCTGCAAGAAAATTCTCCCAACGTTCTCCCACTTTAATGCCTTGCAGTTTGTGTATATGGGTGACTCTGGGCACGTGTGTGTGTGTGTGTGTGTTGGGAACTCAAAAACTGAAATCGCTTACTCTTCAAGTTTGCCTAATGTGAATCTTAAAATCATAATTTAAGGCACTAGTCTAAGACAAGGAGTTTCTTTTATTTTACTTTACAGGGTTTTCCAAAATTCTTAGTAATCCCTTTATAAAATGCCACCAGAATGAGATTTCCAAGTACTTTATCAGACCACGTGTGTTTTAAACATTCTCCTTTCCCTCACCCAAATCATGTCTGTATGACTTCTGTATTCTAGATAGCTATGAGTAATGCTCAAGACAGGATACTGAGCTAAATTATAGGAATAGCTGTCCAGACCAAAGAACAGATGTAAATATAGGTGCAGCTTATCTACATTTACATAAATGTGGTCTGTGGTGTTAGCACCCATAAAATTAATTATTTACTCAGTAAAGCACAGAGAAATCCTGGCTGGAGCCAGACACCACCTTTATAATCACTAAGGGGAACTATTAGACCAACTGTTAAACAAATAAAGCAGAAAACACAGACCTGCTTTAGGTAACTCAGCTTCTAAAAGATGGCATTTCCTTACATATTCTGGGCAAAATGAATATATTTTTAATAAAAAAGTATTAAAATGATAAATCATGAAGATCAAAGATAAGGAAGTTATAAAGTTATTTCTTTGATATCTTTTCCCCTCTCTCTAGGCTGAAACTGTTTTTTTAAACTCCAAATCAAACTTAAACTTTAAATAAAAACTTGTATACATGAGTCTACATATCTACTAACATTCATAGAGAGATTTAGGAAGTAATTAGCATTAAGGAAGAAATCTAACCCCTTTCACAGAAAGTACATTTAACCATTTATTGGTAGTGTAAAACTGTAGTCAAGCCAATATCAAATTCCCACCTCAGATGTAAACAATCTAGAGGATAGATTGTTCTAGCATGAGCTTTCCTTTCTTCTCCAGTAACACAGCTGCCTACTGTGCCCCACAAAATTACAGAGATCACTGGGAATAAGCACCCCAAAAAATTAACGCCCAAGAAAAAAATATTCTCCTTCAAAGGAAGAATAAAGACAAAGCAGCAACAGCTTTTGAGCATATACCCATGTTTGCTTTTCAATTCTTTAAAAACAAACAGAACAGCCTAAATCTTCTTTCAACAAACATAGTCATCAAGGCAGCATTAAAATCATGACCATAAAACAACCTGACATGAGTTCCTGAAAAAAAGCCTGAGAAGTAATGAGCCTAATTTAGGCTGTAGCCCGACTGATAAAACACACCTGATATAGATTAACTGTTGGGTGCTACATTGCTCAGCTGATTATATTTTTTTTAAACTCTGAAGTGCTAACTTCTGTCAATGAAAAGTCCTCCCTCCACTCCAGCAGCAGTTAGGAATATTTATTTTACTTTTTCTTTTTTACTGTTTTATTTTGTTGGTTTGGTGGGGCGTTTTTTGGTTTGTTTGGTGTGTGTGTGTTTTTTTTTTTTTTTTTTTTTTTTCATTACACAATAATCTGTTGGACCTAAGAGTTTCTTTGACTTTTTAAACAGGAAAATGATAGTTTAAGGTAGGCTTTTCCCCCTTGTTTTTCTTTAAAATTCTCATATGAATGAGGATATCTACATGCAGTGTGCAAAATTACATTAAATATTTTATAAATATTTCTATTAGGTAAGACCATTTTTATGCCTTGGGTAAATCAATTTCCCTTCCTGTCATGTTTTCTAATGCATTCCTTCAATGAGGTTATTTTCTCTCTTGTATATATTTCCATACTGATCTTCTACATGATTTAGAGCAAAATGCACTTCCTGAAAACATTTACTTCTATTATCCATTTAATTTTTCACCACTGATGCTCAAACAATCAGTGAAGTACCTGTCAGAATAAACTGATATCACATCAAGGGACTATGATGCCTCTGTTCCAATTTCATCTAGTAGCCACCAGCTGAACACATCACTCTGAGCAAGCAGGTTAAACTAATTTCCTCATTTCCAAATTTCTCCCTGCCAGCATTTACAAAATTGTGACAAGACATGGAAAAATTTCAGTATCTATAGATTAAACACACTAAGAAAAATGTAAGGCGTTGTTGTCATGTAATGGACTGTATTCCAACTGCTGTCAATTCCAAATAAAATCATGGGAGCTGAACTTCTCTGCAAAGTCATTTTCCTGGACCATTAATTCTGAATTGCCATTTACAGAATAATTGCACTTTTGTTTCCCTGGGGATCTTGCTGCTGTACTTTAACCTATGCTATCCTTCTTAACCCTCACATCAAAATATATACAGCTGAAATGGAAGTCATGAGCTATAGGTCATTAATGCAGAGCTGGGCCTAAGGGTATCTTTAATAGTTCTGTCGAGGACATCCTTACAATGACTGCATTTTTAGGGGAGTGGAAAGATTTTGTCCAGAAGGACACAGCTGGATCTATTCTGGGAAAGGTTAGCTGGGACAGCTGAATGTCCCTGAGGAGATAATAAATTGCACTGGCCAATTTGATAGAGCTGATTCTGAACTGGAGGAAATCCAAACAGCAAAAGCCTTTTGAATGGTAAATACTTCCCCCATTAATTGCTAAAAATACAGGTAGGCTTGAGGGAGTTTCATTTCGACTACACTTGAAAATGACTCTCATGACTTTGATGAGGCTCAAGTTGAGAAGAATTTCTCTTTCTTTCCTTTAGGAAACTCCAAGGGAGGAGCAAGGCTAGCAAAGTTAATGACTTGATGTCAGAAGTCGGCAGTGGAAGATCTGAGGCAGGAAGGAAGCACAGCAGCTTCCCGCTACTATGCAAGATAACTAGGAAGGCGCTGCATTAGCAAGAGCATCATTCCAACCACACTTTTGTCAGGTTCTGAATAGAAGGTCACCATCTCTCTCATTTTTCCCTTCCAATCAATATTTAGTCTGCTCAGCAGCTGCTAGAGCTGGCTGCCTCTGAACTTCATTGCTGTAAGTTACTGAGAAACTGGCTTATTATGACAACGCAGATCTCCCAGCAGATCTGACCTGCAGCGGCTGCCCTGTCTCTTTCAATCTACTCCAAAATACAGAGATGACTCCAGTGCACAGCCTTTACTGTACAAAACACTGTGGAGAAGCGCTTGATCAATAGGAAAAGTAACAGGCTATGAGGCGATTTGGAGCCAAATATGTTACATAATACAAAGATTGGATCTAGTAAGCTTAAGTTAACTAATTAAAAAATGCCCCTATGAGAACTCATTGGTTAAAATCATAAAGTTGCACTTCGTCATCTTTTACCAAACAAAGTTCAAGCAAAAATGCATTTTTTGAAGGTTGTTTCACTTTTCAGAAGAACTTGGGCAAGACACAAGGTATCTGTAATGCCACAAATTCAACAAGTTTTTTTGAGATATGTTAGATAAACTCTCAGTAACAGAGTGACTTCAGTAAAAAATTTTGTAGAGACTCAGGAATTTACAGGTACAAATGACTGATAACAGTACACACACCTTCTAGAGCGTCGGTTAGTAGCTGGATGGTAAGAAGGTTCTAAACCCACCACTACAGTAGTTTCAGAAGGTATGAAATACTGAGTGAGCAAGGTGTAAAAATCACTTTCCAAGCTGTTTTCAGGTAGCCCACAAGAACTTATCCTGAGCAGGCTACTAGTTTTACAGTTTTTTAATAATTTTACACATTAAAATACTTCCATTCATTTAATCTTGATTTTTACAGGGAAGCGAGAATTTTCAATCACAAAATTCAGATTGTCTGTGTAGAAACAAGATTATTGTAAGAATATAACATAGTAGACCTACAGCTACTGCAAATGGACCTTCAGCTGGATTCATGCATTCAGCACAGTTATTCCCTGATAATGCAATTGTTTCAGACGTTTGACAATGTTGAAAAGCAATGTGATGTCTTTACATTATACCCATCTCTTTTACTTCTGTGCAAAATTATGGGATCTAGCTAATGCACAAAACATGACAAGTTTTAAAGAAAAGACAACGGAAAACTTTTATTTTCCTATAATAACCTGCTTTGAGTTCTTTTGACTTTCCAGAGATCAACTACAAATCTGCTTGGAAGTTTTCAATGGGATAAACATGCTTTTAGATGGCATATCTAAACACTGAAGCAAGATAGAACTGGTTCAGGAAGAAAAAAGAAGAATTGAGGCTAAATCTTTGACTAGAGAATGCCATTAATGATAAAAATGGCAGCTAAAATATAGCAGTGTGTCTAAAATCTTACAAAAAAACCCCAAAACAACCACCACTAAAAAAGAAACTATGATTTGCTTATTATTTCCTTTGAATTCCATTTGTTTCACATAGAAATTTCAAAATATTCCTAAAGAGTATTTCTAGAATATCTCCTTTACTTAGGAAGTAGTGGTACTCCTACTGGAACTAAACCTTTCAAGTTTTGCTTGCTATTTATGGAGGAGTTTTGATTCACCAAGAACCATGTTGTGACTACCTTTGCATAAATACCTCAGGGGGAGGGAAGTGATATATTAGTTAAGGCACAATTTTTGAGCTAGGCTCTATTCCAAGTTCTGTCCCAACTTCCTCTGTGACCTTGAACAAAGCACCTAATTCCTCTGTATTTCAGTTCCATTTCTAGAAAATGAGGACAAGGAAACTGTGCACTCTCAAGAGTCCTGTGAAATTAATTAGCAGTTGTGAAGCATTCATATGCTGTGGCCATGGCAATCTTCAGTCTGACAAAAATGGGGCACTGTAGTGATGGTTTTTCTGTGATTTGCACCTAGAGAAGAGTCAGCACTACAAGCTTTATTCTTGAGCACTTGGTACTGATGAAATCAATCACAGTCTGTTTCCATACCCTGTTTGCCTCTGAAGGAGCACAGCTACATAAAATAATGGATTAGAAACCACTGCATTTACTGCACACGCATATATTTTCTATTTGTCTGCCAAAGCATATACTTTTTTGTCTGCCAAACCAAAGGAAAAAAAGGTGGAAAAAAAATCACTGGGAATTCTTATTGTTCACTAAAAGAAGCTTCTCCAAAATAGTTTCTTAGAAAACGTATTTTCTGGAACACTAAAACCAGGCAAACTAACAAGCAAAGGGGAAAAAAAATGGAGCATCAGATTCAGAAAATACGTAGAAGAGGAGATTCCCTTTTGCGAACTATTTTAGTAGCTAGCATATTCAGCAAGACATGCACAGTGATCTCTCCTACGGGAGGCACAGTTTTAGATCTCATGGCTACCTCACACCTCCCACAGCTCACTTTTCTCACCTCTTCCCATTTTTTCCATTTGATGCCTTCCTACAAATTCATCACAGATTCATAAATAGTTTGGGGATGACTTAAACTGGGGGTGGGATTGGCATATTTGGTATTCATGCAAAAGTTTTAGTGATTTTGATGAAAAAACATTTTTTTAATTTATCAATAACTCTTGAGTGATACAGAACATGCATGTAGCACTATTATTAATGTATTTATATATTGCTTATTTGTCTTACCTGCAAGTTAAGTAATCAGCTTAATATGTTGGTTTGTTTTGAATTTTTAAATAGGTGGTTCTCTCTATTATGAGTATTGCACTTCAAGATTATTCAGTATGTCGGGAGAGGTTTTGCTATTCTAATTAATTCCTGTGAGGTGTGTACTATGAATATCAATTTCCCAAATAAAACATGGGTCAGTTAAAGTCTGAAAGAGCAACAGAAAATAACCAATGGAAGAAATTTTTAACCCTTACACTAAATTGGCAATTTTAGTACTGTTTTCTGGAAATGTATGCTGGATCTCTGTAAAAATATTTTTTTTTTTTTTTAAGGATCTACTTTTAGGAATATTTAGAATAGTCTGAAAAAATAATGTAATATAATTATTACAAAGCAGTTTGCTGGTTATTTTTCCCCTGACAATTCCAGCTGTCAAATGCTATTGCCAAAAGCTTTAGTTTCACAGACATGATTTTATGTTCAAGATCTCCCTGATGTTTAAAAGAAAGAAATTCTTAAAGACCGTTTAATACACATGTCTGTAAAGGCTCAAAAAAACTTATGAATGCTTCACTACTATTGTATGTACATATCTACAAACATTGAACATATGGTCCTAATTCAGAAGGTGATTTACATGCTTCCATAACTTCTGGGATTCCCACAGAACAAGAGCTTTTTTTCCAAAGGTGTGTGTGTTCAGCAGCTGGCACAACACCTGACTAATCCCACAGAGAAAGCTGCAGCAAAGATGATTGATAAAACAGAATGGAATTATGGAAATACAGAAGTTATAGACATTGTAGACTGAAGAATGCTCAAGTGTGGCTGAAGTTATTCTTCCCTGACATGTAATTAACACTCACCTGTCATGTTTTCCTTGAAAAAGAAAGATTATTACTCTGTACATTTTACTGCAGTAATTTCAGATACTGTCAGCCTGATAGCAGATAGCCTTGCTATGAAGGCAAGTGTTTATAAATGAGTTTTTGAAGGCAGTACACACAGTCTGACACTCCAGATTAAACATATTTTAACATACATGCACAACCAAATTTGTAAACTAACTGCATTTTATGTGGAAATTGTCTTAATTTTTTCTTTGGGATGTTGGAATGAACAGAGATCTTAATACTGGTGTTACTCTTGTTTAGCATATATTGGCAGGGCTTTCAGCAGCTGCTGAGTAACAGACAAGGTTACAGTTGTGGTGGTTCGTGAAGTGCCGTGATAAAATCAAGCTTTTTTTTTTTGTTTCCTTCAAGAAATGTATCACTATAAATTAAAAAGAAAAAAAAAGAAAAAAAGAAAAAAAGTATTGAAATGGCAATTTCAAGCATATAGCTTGTCCTTTATTTAACTGGTTGTCAAATCATTTCTGAACTTGTTATGGTGTCTTGTAATTAAGCAAATGAGGATTTTTAATTTTTTCTTTGATAGTTTAACTTTTAAATTGTAACCTGAGAAGGAGAGAGAGAAACATTGCTTTATTGCTTGAGGACTTGAGAGTCCTCAAGTTATTTTAAAGTACTGATTGCAGATTCTTGGGAAAAAAAGTGGTTTAGGCTTTTCTCTCCCTTCTCCCTAACTGACAGTAAGACTACAAGAAAAAAATTTGGGATGTGGCAAGGACATAACTATAAACAACACCTTGCATCAGAACAAATTAGAATTATTTTGTTTCAGTGGGATCCTAAAAATTTTGAATTTCCAGACCCTTGGTTGTTGAAGGATGCACTCTGAGCTTTGAAAGGTCCGATCCTTTCTATATGTATCAGAACTATCAAATTATCATGCTGCACTGATATGTGAGATTTAGATATCCATTAACACTGCAAGAAACATTCAGGAGCTGTCCTTCCCAAATCATGAAGCCAAATGTGCAGTGTGAGGTCTAGCTCTGTTCCGCGGATTAGTCCCCATGCAAGCACTGCAAAGGTTTCCAGAACCAGAACTCTTCCCCAGCCAAAAAAACTAATTAGAATTAATAAGACATCCACATAAAACACTATATAATTGTCTTCACATATCACAAAGCCATCCACAGGTCAGCAGGCACCACAGAGAGCAACTGTTGCTTCTGCAACTTTCCATCTCCCTTTGAGTCAGAAGAAAAGGGAAGCCCTGGCATTTCTGTGGGCAACTGCGAATTTCTTGCCTTGTCCTTTTGTGATTGTAAGGTCTGATGCCACACAGATCTCCATATGAATGCAGGACCTTCTGGAAAAGAGGACTTCGCAAGACAGAACTGATTTCCTAAGTGTGGATTTTTTAGTTGGTTCATTGGTGTTTTAGTTTTTAAGTAGGGCTTGTTTGTGGACTAGAAACCGCCTGAGCATCCTAGGAAGCAGAATGTATATTTTTACTTAGTGCCCCATTATGCTTTTACAGTAGTTGCAATAATACAGAGCTATGTATGAAAGAATGACAACAATAGCATTTAAAATCATGCATTTCACCCTACCTTTCCTGCCAAGGTCAATAAAAATGTCTGCTTTTCATACTTACTTTGCTGTACAATGAATAGAAAGGTGGAATTCTTCCCTAAACCACTGTGTCAGAAATTTTGAAGGGAATGCCTTAGGATTATGCTTACATTTGACTTATATCTAGTTGTGATTTCAGTGGAAACTACTAGCAGGCACTACTTAGATGAAGAGGTGTTGGAGGACTGTGAGAGATCTCTAGGAAATCCATGGAGAGTAAAAAAGTTTCTGTATCTTCTGTAACAGGAAAGTGGGCAGTGACAGATGGTGCAAAATGCAAAAGCTCCTCTGTTAAATTATAGATACTAATGTGGAACAGCATATACATACCTCTAGCCTTAAATCTGAAACCAAAAAGGGTAGAGTACCCATCTACTCTGCCTACTGTATGTGATTGTGCTGTTGAAGACAAACCAAATGCCTCAAATGACATAGGAAAACACCCACCTGACTCCCCAATAAAATTTAATCTTGATTTTTAATTTTAAAAAAGTTTGTAAATACTGTTTGAAATATCCATATACAGTAATTTCACAACCATAAGGCGCACCAGGCTATAAGGCGCACCCCCAGGAGTCAGCAAATTTCACAACTTTGTAGATCATATTAGGCACACCGGACTATAAGGCGCACTTTTTTTGCAGCAAAGAGCTGTGCGGCGCGCAACAAAGTAACGGATTAGTAACAGAATCGCGCCATCGCAGGCTTACTGGCATGTGCTCAATTTGCAAACATTTTTCAAAGACCAGTGTAGCCTTTAAATGCAGCCCCAAGTATCCTCCCCATGCATGGGGCCCCGGCACTCTCACCCACTCCCGGTTGGCGAGGTAGGGCTCGTGGCAGTCGCAGCTCACACCTGGGGGTTGCTGCAGTTCAAGATAGCTCGGGGCCACCCATGGCTTGGGGAAGCACGGGGCGGGGCCGTCCTCGGCTCAGGGCTGCCCTCAGCTCCGAGGTGGCACAGGGTGGGCCCCCCCACTCCCTCCCAGCCTGCGCAGCTCCTGCTGGCCGGGGCTGCCCTGTCCCGCCCCTCCTTGTGGCTCAGCTCACGGCTCGCACTTCCAGATAGGCAAATTTCCAAACTTTGTACATTATATAAGGTACACTGGACTATAAGGCGCAATTCCGGGTTCGGGGGAAAATTTTAGTCAAAAGGGTGCGCCTTATAGTTGTGAAATTACTGTACTTTAAATTCCTCTTTGCTTGTATGTTTGTTTAAAACAAGTTCAGAAAAATTCTGTCATGTTACTTAAGCTCAGACAACTTCTGTAATTTCAATAAATACATATATATATGAAAAACTTAATTGTAATTTTATGGTTTTTAGATATTTATTTCTATGTCAACTTTTAAAATTTCATCTTAGTAAAATTACTGTGTGGTTATAATATGTAATAGTCTTCAAAATTATGATATAATGATACCCTATATCTAAACCAAATTTAATTACACTGCCTAAATAGTGAGCAATATATTTAGCTAAGATGAATAGCTTTAAATAGGTTGTGAGGCAGAGTTGAAGGCCTACTTGTTTAGAAATACTTGGAAACTGTGTTTAAACAGACAAATCTGGAGTATATCTACCTAAGCTCAAGCGAGTTCAATAAAATTCAAATCAATGTTCTCACTGTTCCTAAGGTTGATCTTGAAAGAATTGTCTGTAAACAAGAGTGAAGCTGAACACTTTCCCATAAAACCATGAAGGAGGAGGCTTCAGTTTCACAACTACCTTTCTATAAGCTTTGTTCCCTGTTTTATTGTCTGTTTCATTATGAAGACAATCCTTTTTACACCATAAGCTCCTGAGGTCAGGTAGCAATTTTTCCTAATTTTTAGTAGGTCACCCCAAAGGCACTACCAGGTGCAAAGCAGCCAGTCATACACAATAGCACTCCTGACTGGAATATTGATGGGATGCCACCTATAGGCTCGGACTACTCCTCCTGCAATGGCACTGTGGAGTGTTTGCAAAGGATCCCCACCACCAGTGGGACATTCTCAAACAAACAAATTTGTTAGGCACCAAACACCATCAGCTGAGAAGTACAGCTGCCACACATCAGGCAGACAAGTGTGTTTGTTTCCTTTGTCCTTCTGAGAATGACAGCCTCTAAATACATTGGAGGGTTCTCATTATCTATGACTATACATCTGATTCTACTGTGCTATAATATATATTCTTTTACTTATCTTTCTGATATCTGGATTTGCATTGTTTCCCTAGAAGTATACTTCATCACCTGATCCCATGAGTTTCTCCACTGAAGTCTTGTATTAAAAGAAACTATTCACACTCACTAACAGATGCTTTGTAGGACTCAAACTTTTATTTTCCTTGCTTTCCATACAAGTCACTCACCCAAATGTCATTCAACTATTCTTTAAATGACATGCATGATTTTTTGCAACATTCGTCTTTCACAATCTATAAAAATTTTGTCAATAGCTCAATCTTCAAGATTAAAGAGTTCAAAGACCTACTCCACTGGTTCTGTAGGAAGTGGAAGGAGACTGGAATTTATGCCAGCTGCACTTGATACTTTTGCCTCTACTGAATGTCATCTTCACCTTGTTTTGGAAATTTGATTTAGCTACTCCTATTCCAAATGCTTTGTGCCACTCTACTGTCAGTCTTCCAGCTTCTGATATCAATTTCACAGGTGTCTGTGCATCTATTCTCCTAAGCAACACACTCATCCTTTCATAAGCTTTACAGTGATTTCCAATCTTGATACATAACCCCCAGCAAGAGTCACAATTTCAGTGGACAAGTTCAAGACATCAGTAAAGTTCCTTGGGCACAAAACTTTCATGCCCTTATCTAAGTCTACCCACAGTGCTGGGTGTTTTTGTCAACATGTTGCCTACTTTTTTTTTTTTTTCTTTTCTTTTTTTTTTTTCTGCTGACAAGATACCAAATAACACTTGATATGAACATCACTGGTTCTGAAGTCACAGAATGTACATCAGGCAGAACATAATAGACAACATGGCATGCAGAGCAGTCAATAAGAAATCTAGCCAAGATTTTGTCAGGAACTGTCAACAAAAACAGTACACTGTAGTTTCTGCAGACTGATTTTATCTTTTTCTTCTTTCAGATGGTGCTAATGATTGCTTTATGACATCCTCTAATATCCCTTGGCTTTCTATATGGAGAAAGTAATCACCACAAGCACCAGACCTTTCCTGGATACTATAAGTGACCTCTGTCATCATTTTGCCACCATCTTTATAACATTATTTGCAACTTCTGATGAAGTGCTGGGAACATAATTTTTAAATAATTGTTCCTTAATTAATACAATTTTTAAAATTTTCCAGTTCTCCCCTTTTCTGTGCACCGTCTGTTCTACCATGATGGGATCCTGTTTCTTTTCTTCTAGCAAGTAATTTCCTGCCTCTCATTTCCTTCAAAAATGTTCACTCTCTGCTCTGGCACTGAATGACAGTTTTCTCACTTCTGTATGACAAAATACAAATGTGCTGAGAAATTTTGGGAAAGCCCTTCTACCAAGAATTACATTCCCATTCTTCAGAAGCAAATTTAAAACTAAATGCTTCAACTACAGGCATTTAAGATTATTTAAGTATTGCTAAAGGGGTTTTTATAGGGTTCACTGTAAATGTCATAATACAGTTGTGTTCAGGTTTTCTACCTTAAACCAAAAGGAGAATGAGAGAATTGCAGTCTTTCACTACCTGCTTGCATCACAGACAATAACAATCCATTGTAAACAGCAGTATTTTAAAACAAAATATCAGTAACAGTATTATTAAAATAGTCTCTCAAATGTTTTGTGTCATCCAGTTTTAAAGAACTGTGTTAAGATAGAAAACCCCAATATTCTCAACACAACTTTTAACGGAATTCACAATATTTAATTGATTTTGGTCAAATGTTCCACAGGGGAAGTCATGCTAGAAAGTCTAGCATTTTCCAGTTAAAATCAATAGGAAAATATTCACCATGTTCAGTGGGGAAAAGGCAAGTCTGAACAAGAGTATCATCAATCCACTACAAACAATGCAGAAAACACGTACAATTTCAACTGCAAATATCTTTTTACAAAGTGCTTTCACGGACAGTTAGGTGATAGGTTTTGCATCTATTAAAAATAATTTTTAAGTCTAAAAAAGTGACTCTTAAATATTTTTTGCCTTATTTTTGCCATATGATACAGTCAAATTAATAAGCAATGCCAGTGCAACCTAAATGCTCAGCCAGCTGTCTCAGGCAGCTCACACCATGTTATTAAAGTCTCTTTCTGGCACATGATTAATCATATTGCAACAGACATGTTCCCAAACTGTTTTTATTTTCCTCTTTTTAAAGCGTGTGTTCTGAGTACTTCAAGGAAACACCAAATAAGGTGTTAATGATCATCTTTTCCCAGATAATTAAAGAATTTTCCTGAGAAATATCATGCTGTTGTTCAGGCTTTTATACAATGATTACCAGCAGATATCGAGTGTTTACACTGAATATGACACAAATTAACCTAGCAGGAAACTCATTACTGCTGTGTACTTAAATGGTTATGAATTAACATATGTACCCATCTAAATTTGAGGGTGGGAATTGTTTAGTGTGCTGAAACTGGGATGATGTTGCTAGTTCTCATAAAAGACACAGATCCTATTCCGGGCAACCATAAGCAACCTGTTAAAATCTAAACAGTTGTCATAAAATTCAAGTAAAATCAAGCAGATTTTTCAATACCATGTTTCTCCCACAACTTCCCTTTCTCCTTTCCATCTTTCGTTTCACAATACCTATGGACCTACTACCTCTGCTTTAAAAAATGCACTAGTTTTCCATATTCTTTGTCTTGTACTACTGACCCTCTTTTTCCAGCAGTTCTGTAGCCAGATGTATCACCTTACTTTGAGACTCTGATGTAGAGACCTACAAATCCTAGAATTATTCATACATATAAAATAATTTATCACAAGCACAATAAATTTTAAAATATTCAAATCCTGTACTATAAATACTTTTGCTATCTATTAGTATTTTAAAAAGTTTGATAGACAATGTACAAAATTACAAAACACAAGGTTGATACTCTACAAAAACTGACAATAATTTACCAATTGGTAGGCTGATAGTATTTCAAGAATTTACCTCCTCCAGGATTGTAATGGCTGTAGTGCTCCAGGCAAAACATTAAGCTTGAATTCTACTCTGGATTTTCTATAGAGTGACAATACTCTAAAGAGAAGCAATAATATACAGAAGCACCTAGCTCCATGGTTTCCAAATCTGTGAAGAGGGCCATTAAGGAGTATAAGAAAAATAATGCAAAATAATATATTTCTTGATGGTAAATCTAAAACTCTGGGATGGAGAAAATTTATAATGTCTTGTTAGTTAGAATTATAGCAGGATCTTTGTATCAAAATTTTGCTTTCTTTGAGGGAAACTTATGGCTAGTAAGAAATGTAGTAAGTGAGGATGTTAGAGCTCACTAAAATTGAAAAAGTACTAAGAATTCGGTGTTAAACAGAACTGGTCCCTGTTCTAATCCCTGAGGAACACTGCTCTTCACGGTCTCCACTTGGACATGGAGACATTTACTGCAACTCTTTGAGTGCCACCATCCAACCAATTCCTTACATACCAACTGGTCCAGCCATCAAAAGCATGTCCCCCAAATTTAGACACGAGGTTGTTTTTCAAAACAGCATTAAATGCTTGAACAAATCCAGGTGGATGAGATTAATTTAATTTCCTTCATCTATCAACACTCCTACCCTGTCATAGAAGGTTACCAAATTTTTCAGACCTAGTCTGCCTCCAGTAAAGCCATGACTGCTGGCTCCACCTCATTTTCCATGTGCCTTAACAATGTTTTTTCCTAGAAAAGATTGAGACAAGTGGCTTGTGTAGATTACATCTGCCACAGCCTGATCCAGAGAATGGTGTCCTTACTGTTAATGGGAGAGATGATGACATATGAGCTCATTCAAAATCAATCCAGCTTGCTGGAGGCACATGAGAAATAATTCTGAGAAATAGATTAGTGCATTGGACAGAGTGGAAAGAAATGCAGGGGGTAACAGGGATACCAGAAACTTCATCAGGCTCCTGCAGTTTTCAGCTGGACAACCCTCTCTTACCTAGCAGGTACCTGCTTTAAGGGTTCATGCAGCATTTGCTGCATGTGGATGCCTGCCCACACCGTGTCCTGGAGTTGAAAATAAACTGTTAGCTGCCTGATACAAAAGTGAGACTGCTACAGATATCAGATCATGGAAAAAGAAAACATTTTCATCAGGAGTCTAACAGCCATGAGATCAAATAGTACATGTTATCAAGAATCTTAAACTAGCTATGTCTAAACTTTCCTATCTAACGACATCAATATCATTTTAAATCAGTGAAAAAATCTGAGCTTCAGATTTTTTAGAATGTGAGAATATCAACTCCAGTCTTCTTAAAAAATATATTAATACATTTTCTAGTTTGGCATGTAATTAGGAGACATATTCCCAAATGTTGAAGTCATCAAGTGATTCCGTGGAAACTATGAAATAACTAGGGCTGCTTGTAGTCAAGGTACTCCTTTAGATGCTTTCCTGATGATTTTAAACTTTCTTAAGGCAATACATTATACAATGCCAAGTCTACTGAAGAACACCTTAACAGAAGTGCTTTTCTTCTCTTCCAGCATGCTGCCCATAACCAAAGTTTTCACTGTCAGTTATGTGTATTTGTTTCCCAACATCCTGATCAATAATCTCTGTGTTTATGTGGTGTACCTGTTCATCAAAAATCACTAACAGTATATCCAAAAAGTAATATAAAAGAAAGAGCCTAACCAGTGAAACTAATGTGAGACATTCTCTTGAGCATTTTATCTGCTGGCTAGGATTCACA
>PYHW01010271.1:4203349-4239736 GCA_013186435.1 Turdus rufiventris
CTCCAGTGCCCAATCACCCTCTGAGTGAAAAAATTTTTTCTTGATTTGATTCTGTTGTCTTAACTTCATGGAGGCATCAGGTAATTGGACTTCCATCTAGTTCTAACTCACTTCTCAGTTAGTCCTGCCTGGCATTCAGAACATTTGCATACGGACGAGAAGAACAGAGCAATCGCAAAAATCTGCAAACATGGAAAAGCTGTCATTTTTACCACAATAGCATTTGCTGCATGGATAGAAACCTAAACACCAAACTTCATATCACAGTTATGCAAGTATTTGCTCACACTTTAACACTGAATAATATTGCAGCAGGCATACTAGACCTCCACTGGTAATACTGCCAGCACAATATAAAAATAGTATGTAGTCCATTTTAAGATAAACTCAATATGCCAACCATTAACTTATAAGGAACTCACTAGCTGAAATAAACCAAAATTAGACAGAGTTCTATTCTCAAATCTTTGACCTTTTATTGCCTTTGTGTTAATTGGAATTTGCAGATTTTTCACCACACCACAAAACTTACACACACCAAAAATACCACTGAAAAAGCCTATTAAAAAAAAAATAACCACAATAAAAGTATTTTCAAGATTTTAGTGTTCTCCTGTACTCTGTATTTTTTTTTCCACTTCCTGTAGATCAGGTTATCTGTGGTACTTTGATTAATGCAGAGCACATATACAATGGTTCAGGCAGAAGAACAAATGCTGCAACACACTCAAAGAACCGAGTCATTACAAGAAGATAGTGGAATTTAAGCTGTCAAAGAAAAGATAATTCTGTTAAATTAAGCTTTTTGCATGTGTATTTTTTAAAGTAATAGAACAAAAGTAAGTGTGAGCAAGAACTCTGCATTATTTTGCTTATCCATTAACAATAAATATTAAGAAATGATAAATTCTCTCTTTTCAGTCAAGACACTCACCAGTACTTCTAAGAGGAATTGTCTACAACTCAGTAATACTGAACTTATTTTGAAATACTGCTTTAGTTTATTTAGTTCTACCAACCTAGTAAATACCACAAATTTGCAAGTGCACATGGTGTAAACCTGGTAGTTCTCCAAGCCCTGTGCAGCCACATTCTTGCTTCCTGTTGTGGGATGGAGAAGGGAATCCGTAGGTAAAACTGAGAAATCTCCTGCGATGAGATCACGACTAAGTTGAATACATAAAGTAAAGCTTTACAATGTGTCATCAACACCATCTTACTCACAAATTCAAAACATAGCACCCTACAAGCTACTATGAAGAAAATTGCAACCCAGTATAAACCTATACAGAAGTAAAAGACTAAAATGTTTGCAAAGTGCTTAAAGGTAAGCCTATGTAAATATAATGCACTGTGAATAGCAGTGTGAATAACAAATTATTTTCCTTAGCTTCAAGCCAATCAGCTGGCTTAGATTACTGTTTGCATATCAGTGAATATCAATTTAAAATTCATACTAGTACATAAATAATTTCTACATTTTTAATATATTGGCCCAGTGCACATTACCACGTAGAAGTACATGAATACACAAGGCTGTTTCATTACCAGATCTCTTGGCAAAACCATTTTTACACTGTCTCTATATATATATGTAAGTTTTTAATACCATGTGGATACACCTTTGCACTTCCTTTGGGTTTTGAATAAACCTTGAAAATTTAAAACAAACGAACAAAAAAAAAAACGCCACAAAGACAAACAAATAAAAGAAAATAACACCTGAAAATATCAGGACCTCTATGCTAGCCTGGAAAGACTTCTTGTGGATCCTTTTATTCAGAGAGAAACCCTGACAGAAGAAAGTCAAACAGAAAATCAAATCAAAGCCAAAACACTATGCCACAAGGATTTTCTAAAAGACCTCATGAATATCTTTGCCTAAAATTAGTGCATGCTTAAGAGGGAAGAATTAACTTTGGGAGGCTAGTGGGAAAAATAATCTTCTTTTCTTCCCTTACTCCCCAATTCAGGGTAATTGACTTTCACTTATAGTGGTATATACTCATTTTCTTTCCTATCACCCAAGAGTCTAGTCTGAATAGTGCAGTTTTCCCAGAGCTACACCATTAGGAGGCATAAAATTGTGTATGTGCACGTCTGTCTGTGTTCATGTCTGAACAAGGAAGCAAATATCAAAATCTCATTCTTCAGAACATCTCAAAAAATCATTATATATCCTAGCTTTTCTTTCTACCAGAATTTTTCCATACTTTGAATGGGATGCTACTTCTGCTACCACATCAGAAAGTGAAAAACAAACAAACAAACAGAAGCTCCTAAAAAATGATGTTACGAGCGATGACATGCCTGTGTGTCATATTTTCTGTCTTTAACCTAAAGAATGGGTTTTTTAAATGTTCTTAAGCAAAATATTTCCTGTACATTCATTTTAATATTATATCATACCTTCCTAACTATTGAATTATTTCATATTAGCTTCAGGTTGAGTTCTCTTCTGTGTTTTCTTATCTGTTCTGACTTTTCTACTGCAGGCAGCTCTCACAGGCGGTATCAGAAAAAAAAGAGGAGAGTGATCCTGAGGGGTGCACTCTAGCCAGGGACATCAGCAAAGAATAAACAAATGTAAAGCCTGATTAGCAGCAAATCATACCCAACACAACAGCATAAGGCAAGATTTTTGCAAACTAATTTTATTTTCCCTTGTGGAGAATTACAGGTTTTCAAAAATTACGTGCCCTTCTAAATGACTTCCAACAAGCTTGGTTAATAGCCAAAATTAGAATAGAGTTCACTCCTTAAAGTGAACAACGTAGAAAATGTGATAGTTGGGAAAATGCCTTTCTCACAAAATTCCTTTGATTTGAAAACAAGGCTCATCCATAAGTGTGGATTTATACTCTACCAGACAAGACTGAGCTTTATCTGTAGGGTACATGCTGTTACACCAGCCCAGGAGGAAGGGTGCCCTGCCTGCCAGCCCCTCCAAGCGCTCCAATGCCAGTGAAGCCACCTGCTGCAGCCACCTCCCTTCACTTCTCTCCCTCCTACATGGACATGGGCTGAGCCCACTCATGGCCTTCTCTGCTCCCCCACTTCAAGGGTGTGCAGAAATTGCACCGGCTGCATGAACCACACCTGCAGTCTGAAGGAAGATGTAACAGGAGGGGAATATGTACCCTGGCTGGGCTCTCCTATTTGTTGCAGAGGACATGATGATTAATTTGATTAATTACCAAATTTTAAAGTTGGGAGTTCTTTAACAAATCTGGTTTTTCTTTCATTAGGACTATCATTCATGTAAGTATTTCAGAACATAATGTTTCATCTTTTTGTTAATATTTTTCTTTTTTTCATTTGTAATAACAATCTACAATCTCATCACTGTTTTTCATATTTATTCTCTATTTCTTCCCTGTGGTCTTCTTAATTTCTCTTGTCAGTTATCAGTTTATACACATTATGAATCACTTCAGCATCTGCCCATTCCAAAACATTAATCATTCACATTTTTAATAAGCAAGTATTTTTAAAGAGCTATAATGTTGGGGTTTTTTAAGAACAGGGCATAAGATTTCCACTAGACACTCCAATATTACCCTCATAGAGAAGTAGATAGGACTGATACAGACCTGAATTGTGGGGGATTTCTGTAGGTAACGCAGAACCTGCAAGGCAGAAAATCCCACAAGGACAGCTATCACAGGGGAAAGTTATCACATAGATGTCACATATGGCATCATCTCTGAGTCTGTCCATCGACTGGAAAACAAGGAAGGTCCTGCTCTATCTCTTTTTGTCCTACTTTCACTGAGCTGTGATCATGGAATCTGTAGATGGCAAAATCACAACAGAATGACATCTAGTGTCTAATTAAACACTGATTTGTCTCAGACCTATAAAGTCATCTAAGTTCTTAACTGGGTAAAGGTTAGACACCTGCACTTCATTGTGATCTGAGACCACATTTGCTCAGTAATAAGTCTGATCTATCCTGCCACTAAAACACGCTGCTCTTTTTACTACGTTTGCTTTCTCATTGTGTGAGGCAAGAAAGTTGCTTCTGGTTTTGCTTTTTTTGGCTGGAGCAACTCTCCTATGCAGATAGAGAGAGAGCTGAGACTCTTCAGCCTGGAGAAGAGAAGGCTTCAGGGAGATCTTATAGCAACCTTCCAGCACCTACAAGAGAGATGGGGCAGGACTTTTTGCATGGATTCAAACTGGAAGAGGATAGGTTTAGAACAGATGCTAGGAAAAATTTTTTGCTTTGAGGCATTGGAACAGTTTGCCTTGAAAAGCTGTAGAGGCCTCATCCCTGGAATTATTCAAGGCCAGGTTTGATGTGGCTCTGAGCAACCTGGTCTAATGGAAGGTGCCCCTGCCCATGGTAAAGGTTAGAGAACTAGCAGGTCTTTAAGGTCCCTTCAACTCAAATCATTCTGTGATTCTATGATTACCGGTGAACTACTGTTTCACATTTGTTCAGGTTGCTCCTTCTGCTTATATGAGCATCCTGACTGCCAAATGCAATGCCAAATTTAATACAGAACCAATCTGCAAGTGTTAACTTGGTGCTATTAGTCAGTGGCAGATCTCCTAGTAATTCCAGTGATGCCAATAACACTATTGCTTTTATATATTGCAGAAACTTAACCACCACCAGTGTTGTCATCAGATACTGTGCATATCTACAAGTTGAATGTTAACAGGTTTTCCATTTCAGAGTTTTACCTGATATTATTTATATACTAATTTCTCTAGGACTCTCTATCTGCCAGATATATATGCATGATGTATGTGATATTCATGGAAGCATCTTTTTCAACTTGAGCTGGAGCATGGCATTATTTGTACACCTCTTTTAATTGTAGACAGTTTTGGATCTATCTTTACCGTTCTTTTTGCCTTTGAGAGTGTTTCTCCATACTTTCCAACCATCAAATTAGTACTTCAACTTCTGGTGTCTCAAGTGGTCTTCATCTGACACTGTCATTTATTGATTGCATTATTTATGATGTTACTGATGCTCAGCTATAGCATTTATTCTCATTATTCCTCCCAACTGCTTTCTCCTTAATCTAGTCAATAAGAGAAGCCTTGCCTTAATTTCAGCAATATATGAACTCTGGACAGCTTGCTCCAGATGACAAATCAATTGCGCTACTCAATACCAATCACGGGGTGCTCCTTCCAGGCTTTACAGCAGAAATCCTTATTGCTGTGTTGCACCCTTAGATGTTATCTGTTCAATGATGTCAGCTATCTTTCACTATTCGTTACTGCACACTGTGTGAAGACTCTCAAAATTATTTTTATAGTGGAAGTGCACATAACATTACCCCTGTTTTTCCCACAAAGTCATATCTTAGTTCACTAATTTTCCAGTAAATCTGCCCACAGCCCTGCTTTCTCCTCATAGACAAATTAATATGATTATGTAATTTATCTTCAGTCACCTCACTGGCAAATCTAAGTACAGTAATTAGTAATTAATTGTTGAATTATGGCTGTTCAAATAGCAGAAGTGCTAACTATAAAATATTTAAATGTAAAGGCATTGTGTAGGGAAGAAAAGAAAAAATCTTCTCAAGAAAGAATTTGAGAACCATGCTGTAGTCTCAAGAAAATTCTGCATAACATAAAACACTGTGAATATTTCACCTTCATCTTGGTCCATTATTGTTGAAGAATAGGAAGGAATACCATCAATAAACTAATCCTTATTAGGGAAAGAGAAACTATTGTGTTCTTATCACTCAGAAAATTCTCATAGACATGCTAAAAGCACAAGTTTATTTGATTCATTGTATCATGGATTCTTTGTGTCTGTATATCTGAGCAGCTTTTAAAATATTCTGAGAGGTCTTAGGTATAATTAGCAAGGATTTTTTACATCTGATTGAATATCAGAAATACCCACTATAATAATTGCATGGATAGTTATGAATGTATTGTTTATAAAAATAGAGAATGTAACCATGTTAAAATTTATATTTCCCTCCAAAAATGTTATACGTATAAAAGGCTGAATTCAAGTTAGGTTGGATACAACTCTCAAGGAATTTCAGATTTGATTTTACACTGCCACATACCACAGCCTCAAGCACACACACTTTTTTGGATAGACTTGATTTGTACTCTGCTAGACCCAGTCCTGTGCCTCCCATCTGTTTCTGGAATGAAATTACCTAATCTTAAAGTCCTTCTCTGTAAGACTATGACATTACTTTCCAGAAGGTAATGATAAATAGAATTTATAAGATTTATAGGCCACCTCAGTTTAGCCTGCTAAAGAACAGCACAGAGCAGAATACAAGCAAAGATGAACCACGGACCATTCTCTTGTCAGTGAAGAGCCCACTGATCATTAGACTAATTAAAGTAATTTTCTCTCTCTACTTAAAGAGGGCATAGAAAAGAGTTTCCCTCTCTTCTCTTTCTTTTTAAAAACAAGTACTTTCCTTTTCTGGAATCACAAGCACTTTATGTTAAGAAGTTTTTTATTTCAGAGTGTGTGTGTATATATGTATGCATGTACATATGCATACAAATCTCTCTGTTTCAGAGGAATGTTAAAAAGGAAAGGATTTTCATATTTGCAGATAGCATCCTGATATATAAGACAGACAGCATGGAAAAACTTAATATACACAGCTGCTTCAAGATTGTGGCAAAGAATTTGGGCTTTTTTTTTTATTTTTTTTTCACAGTTCTTGCATATCTCCAGAACTAATGGGAATCATCAATGTGAATCAGTTTGGGAAACATCTCTTTTACTTCCACAATGGAGAGAGGCAGAGGTATGTTTGGAGCTGTGTTCCGATGTCAGGAGAAGCAAATTAAAATATTTGTTCTGGCAAAGGCCAATTAAGGTGTATCACTAAGTAAGCCTCGATAGTTATCTGCCCTCGTCACTACATGGGATATTTTCTGGAGGAATATTCTAAGATTATTTATTGATTTATTGAAGATATATTATGGGTAAACTCTTGTTAAAATGCTGAAAATTAAAATGGAATATCCTCCAACTATGCTTTTTTTCTTCAAGATTTCATATTAATAAATAAAGATTTCATATTAATAAATAAGAAAATAGAATTTATATTCTGTAATTAAGACGTGGGAAAACTTACTAACAAAAAGAAGAACAAATTATTAAGAATATAAAACATACAATTTCTAGCAAATTAACAACTAACTTTAAAGCCATTTACTTCAAACACACTTAGGAAATACAAAACCACATTTAGTAATAGTGAAATATTGTAAGCAATTTTTCACAGATATATTTTAAATACAGAGTTAAACAGTCATCCTGAAGCCCATTGCGGTGGGCTATAAATATCATAATTTCAAATCATACGGCTTTGACTATGTTAACAACCAAAACAGAAGAGTTTGCTGGAAACTACAAAAAGTGGAATAAGTAGAGTTCTAAGCTGGTTCTGTCAATACTAATTACATGTATGCAACCAGGTTAAATTAGTTGACTCTGTAGTCAATATTCACAGGGTAGTCTGGGGTTCACGTCTTAATAATTGTGTCTTTTTTAACAGAACAAATTAAAGCTTCAGCCCTATGCTGTAGGCTTTCCCCCTATCCCTTTATTCCTTCAATATTTTCACTAATTAAAAAGGTTTTTCTGAGTAGCACATGTAGTTTTTCTGAGGCACATATAGTTAAACTGAGTTAATTTCTAGTGGAGCTAGTTAAAATCAGTCATACCTAAAGAAATACATCATAAATTCAGATATCCAGATATAATTTAAAATCAGAAGAACCCTCTGAATGAACTTTTCAGTTATACAATATGCCTATTTCACCACAGAAAGATTTGTGCTCATTGTGAATTTTAAAAATGAAAACAAGGAAATGCCTAAGTACAGTTCTTCTTTTAAAAGTCTCATAGCTAAACCCAACTTTGTACAAATAAGGCAATTATACAAATTAGAGATATGATTTTCAAAAATTGATGATTTCTTGATCTAAGGTCTGTTTTTTCAGGAGCAATTATGAAAAGGTTAAAAATTCATTGTACATTTACTAACAATTAAATGAAATCCAATAACTCTGCCTATTGCAAAAGACAGACCCTTCCAGAGCTGCATAAACATCACTAGAACAGGTTTTCTAGAAGAATGGGGCAGAAAATAAATACAAACACAGATATATTGAATAATATTGATTTAAATGATACATCTTTTAGAAGATAGGCTACATTATAATGATAATAAATTGGCTAAAAATAAATTGGTTTGTTCCACTGCTATTAATGAATATTGGTCTCATTTTTTAGGACAGAAATCATTATGTGGTTTTCCATGTAAATTACTAGCTTTGTATCCACCTGGTCCTGTAGAAGATCAGCCTTAAATCTATGTAAACTTTTTCATGAAATGATTAACAAAAAACTCATGATGAAATTAAAGTTAATATCTACTGCAATTTTGAAAATGATAGCAGTAAACATTAACCAGTTACCACCACCATACTGACAAGGGAATAGTCAGGAAGAAGAATAAAATATAGGATACAAAAATCTCATTTCAGTTTTGAGCATATTAGATGAAAATTCACCTTGGCACCATCGTCAGTATACTAATTTTTGTGCAGTCTAAGGCTAAATACAGTAGGCAGATAATTCTCGTTCTCAAAAATTAAATACTACGTTATAAAATTTATATTGGCCCTCACAATGTCAAAGACATATTGTGAAAGCTTTATGTTTTGATGTATGCAAAGAAATAAGGGATGCGATTATACTGCTGCCATGTGATACAGCACTTTGCTTTTGGAAACACTCCAAATTTTCCTTGAGTTTCTTGCTAATTTGCCCTCAGGTGATAAAACTGAGGGGAGAAAATTACTGTAATCCTGATATATAGCACATGTCCTTCACTATTTTCTTAGTCCGTGAAAGAAGAAAGTTTTTCACAAAATATAAAACAATGGTTATAAACACAATAGGAATCTTCATGAGGAAAAAAAAATCTAAGCAAAATAAAAGAAAAACAACCAAAAACTAACTGTGAAGAATAATTTTAATTTTTACAGCCTTGACAATATGCCATTAGCTTAGAAGATAAAACTGCAAGCAAGTCATACAAGGCTTTTATTGTCAGGGTATGAAGTGGAGCAGGGAAATATTAAATTTCCAACTGCATTCACTTTCAAATGAAGATTTGTCAGAAAATGCTTTTTTAAATAGTGGTTATCCTTAACTGTCAAAACGCTACTTACGTGCTTTCTGGAAAAATTATCATTTATTTTCATTTGTCAGTACTTCTCCCACTCTTCACAGTCAGGCAATGTTAAAATTCAAGTCAAATTTAGTTTTTTGTCAATGATATTTATTGCTCCTAAATACTAATATGTAGACAAACCTTTCCTGGTTTTTAATGCTGCTTGCATGAGCTTCTGCACTGTATTTCAGCCTAACCCCTTATAATTTTTGTGTGAAGAGTTATATTTGGGAGAGGAATAGGATCTTCTGTTAGGAAGGAGACAGTAGATGTCTTTTTGGTCTTTCAATTTAGTGATTTACATTATTTTTATGACATGCTACAACATCAAAGAATGCCATTCTACAAAGCCTGACCATCACATTCCAGAGAGTTTGCTTTGCATAATGTATCTCCTTTAGGGTTTCCATAAAAGTTGACAGTATGACAGCTAAATCTCTTCATGCACTTCTATCACTTCACATTAATAAAATGTCAAGCTTCCTATGCACACTGAAGTAAAATATGCACAATATGTAACACAAAATCAAGACGTGCACAACCAGAGTATGACCATATTCTAAAAACAGGGGTAGTTGGTATCAGACTGAAATCTGGAAATTACAGTCTCCTAGGTATAATGGTTTCATTAAAATGTTCAAACAGTGTCTCCAAAGCTAATTTTCTTTCCAAAGTACCCATGCATATAAAGTACAGCAATAAGACATCCCCCTGCTATGCCTTTCTGAATAGCAGATTAACTGCAGAACTAGAATGATGTCAATTTGTTTCAAAATATTGCAGCAAAGCTTTTGAATGGATGAGCAATTACTAACAGAGGGTGCAATTATAACCGAGTCACAGGGAATGCTTTAATATGGTTCTTCTCCCATGTACAAGGAATAACAAGAAAATGTAATGAAAGAGGAATAATGAGACAGCTGGCTTTGACAGCACCTTGGCAGCCGTCACTAAGAAAGTAAGTGCATTAGTTCAGTGGGGTCCATTCTTCAAGGCATCTAAAGAAGGATGAGGAAAAAGCATCTTGTCAGAGTAGCCGAAAGCTACCACCAACAGTGGCGGCATAAGAATTACTTGAATCAAAACAAAATTTAGCTTTTTACACTAATTGACACCAAAAACACAGTAATTTAGGCAGTTTTTACTAGACCATCTTTGCTTTTTTTTTTTTCTCCTCTTATCCCTGATCCTCAACTTGGTTTTTTAAGACTTTGGAGGTGAAATAAAAATCTGCTTGTGACCTCTCTATTCCATACACTCACTCAACTATTCACTCTTTTGTTTCTGAATGAAATTTTTGCAAAGTGCTTTTTGCCATTTGTCACATTAAGGGGGTTTAACACTATTTCTGCACTTAAATAGGTCCTGCCTGGAGCCAGCTGGTCTGCCTAGGCAGGCTTGGGAGGAAGAAAATTAAGTTTCAGAAGCAATGGGCTAAATTCTCCTTTCAATTATCCATTGTAACCTTATTACATACAAAATCAATGATACAATGTGCTCCCATGTTTTGCTAGTAGAATCAATATAATTGTCCTTATGGTATTCAAATGCTACAAACATGGCAAATGTTTTTATTAAAGATAGATAACTGCATCAAACCCCCAAACACAGAGAAGCTTTATCTAGACTACTGCCAAAGTTCATTTTTTTGAACATTGTTCTTAAATTACCTAAAGCTGTAAGAAACCAAACACTGGGATCAAGCTGTTCTGTGCCCAGTTCTGGTCTCCTACAAGAAGAGTATAACAAAGGGCCACTAAGATGACTGAAGGACAGGAGCATCTCTTTTATGAGGCATAGCTGAGACACCTGGATGTGTTTAGTGAGCAGAAGAGGTGACCATGTTACTATATAAATTCCTAGAGAAAAGGCACAAAGGAGACAGAGTCAGGCCCTTTTTGGGTGGAGAAGAACCAATAGGCTCTAACTGAAACATTGGAGGTTCCTTTTGAACAGTAGGACAGGCTTCTTACTGTGATATTGATTGATCACAGGTTGTTCAGGGAGGTTGTGGTGTTTCCATCCTTGCATATGTCCAAAAGTCACCTGGACATGCTCCTGGGCAACTGACTCTAGACAGTCCTACTTAGGAAGGAGCACTGGTGTACAAGACTTGGCAAAATCTCTTCCAACCATGACCATTCTGTGATTTGGTCATTCCCTGAAATAGTCACATACTTGCTATAAAACTTTTTTTTGGGGGGGAAGTATGAACAAAGGTATGTTACAGCACAAGCTGTTTCTTCAGCACACTACTTCTACACCTACTAATAAATTGTCCTCAGAGTGCTCCTGTCTAAATAACTCGCTCAGGAGAAGGAAGGTATTAGCATACCTAATCTGGTTGTATACTTTAGATTTGAAGGGTTTTCTTGTAGGCTTGTTGGGGTTTTTAACAGGCTTGCAGTAATATACAAACATGAAGTAAATCCATTAAAATGTATTCCATCTTTATTTATGATTTTTTTCCCTAAGGTACAGATTATTGAATTGGAATCGTTGATCAGTATCACTGTTCATAAAAGTGCTAATCCCTGTCCACTCAGCTATAATAAACTACCATCATCAGCTTTCAGAGCTCCAACACAGCATTCAGCTGCTCTTTGTCTTGTAAGAAACATCAAATAAACCTTTACCATCCAAACACTGGGTATCAAAGTTAAGGTTTGTTTGGACAGAAGCTACAGCATCAGGCAGATAGTGCTATTGGCATGTATGTACATAATGGAAATTGCCCTCTTTGTTACCATCTGAAAGTATGCCTTTTGCCTTTCTCACATATAAACATTTCTGAGCTCTTTATTACTACTTGGAATTGTCTGGTACTATCTGCGTGAGCAAGAAATATTTTTTTACTATTAAACCTATAGTTCTTCATGCTATAATGATATCTAGGAGTACAAGAAAGACAGACCACGATTATTGTGATACAAATTCTAGATCTGTAGGACTAAAATAGGGTCATTCCTCTAAAAAAGATTTAAAAATTCTTTCTGCTTTTGTGTTGCAATTTACACTTACTTTTCACTTCCTAGATTAAGAAATATATTCTCAAAGTATGCATAACAACAAGTGTACATAATGTTTGAGGAAATCTAGAGGCAAAATTAAAGCACAAAGACATTTTCTTTCACATCTCATCAGCAACCAGTTGCATTTCCTCATTGTTATAGTACATACCACAGCAATCCCAACAGGAAATTAGGTCTGGCTTCCTCCACCATTTTTCAGAAGAGTCTGTGCATGAGAAGATAGCCTACTTCCTAGACTATATTAACACATGATAATTATATTTTCAAAGCAAAAAGGAGCACATGTCCTTTGCAGTCTTTGATGGTAACTTTAAATTGCACTCATTGCTTTACAGCAAGTATCTCACTCTAATGAAAAATAAAGTTATAATGCTTAATAATTGTTCACTGCCTTCCAACTTCAAAGTGCTTTGTAAATATGACCTAATTTAATCAAAATTTTCAGTACTCAAGGGAGTTGGATACACAACAAGCAGAGATAGGAAAAGCAAGGCAGACAGGGCTAATTGTTAAATTCTGTAATTTTTGCCTAAGCATGTCCTTGCTCAGGATTTTCCTTAAACCACAAATGAATCTAAGAAGGTAGGTTATTTTTTTCCAAATCACGAATTGTAGCAAATATGCAGTGCAACTGTCATTGATTTGATTGGTGTCTGACAATAATGTGTCCAGAAACCTCCATAACTCGGCACAAAACCTTAGGATAAAGACATTGTGCCAGGCCCCCAGAATCTGCATGGAGCAGGTATAAATTCCTCCCTCCACATCATAAAGCAAGTAGAATTATTACAGACTTCTACTCTCAGTTTTGTCTTGCTTATGTCTTCCTGTGAGAAGATTTGGCTACTTGGCTCACATTGTATATGGCCCCTTTACGGAACTCATTCAACTTTTCCCCCAAAAGTTTCCAATCCTGCCAACACAGAACACTTTTTCCCTGCAATCTCTGCAGCCTGCAAACAGAACTACAGTAGATCTGTGGGTTTGAATCCAAGCACATCCATCTAAAGGAAATAATATTATTCCTGAAGGTATAACTACACCACAGAGGAAGCATCATTTCCATTATTTGTTCATCTCCATCTGTAACTTTATATGATCAGTGGAAACATGAATGAAAATATCAAATGTTTCAGTAGATGAATTCTGAAGTCAATGATTAATCATATTTAATGTTAGCAGTATTTCTTAGTCTCTTTTTCTAAACCTTAGCTAAAGCAAAACAACAAATGCATGGTTTCAAACTATTTTAATTGAGGAAGTATATAATAAACTAATGTGAATAGATGTTTTATAATGGCACATATAAATGATAAGATACATATACATACATATACAAGTATTTGCATACATAAAATATTTTTAAAAACCATTAGAGAAAGAAATATTGCTGATATTGATATCTATATATACGTAAGTGCTCATATAAAACATTTGCTTGTCCTTAGATGGTTATGTAACTAATTGGAAAATATCAGCTAGGTTTTCAGAATTGTTTAGGGCTATTAAGATGATGTTAAAAAAAAAGATAAACTCTGCACAGTTTATATTTAAAACAACTAAAAGACATCTTATTCGAAGACAGAATCTTCTAATTCTGCTTATCTGCTTCTAATACTTTTTTTTTCCCTAGTGTTTCTGTTAGTTATGGCTACCACTGAAATAAGGAAGGAAGGAGAAGAGGGAAGAAAGTAAAAAAGGAGGCAAAAGAAGCAAGAAAAACAAAAAACCAAGAAAGCAAGAGGAGGCAAATGGGAAAGAAAGAGAAAAGAGAAAAAAAGAAAAAAAGAGAAAAACAGAGAAAAAAAGAGAAAAAAAGAGAAAAAAAGAGAAAAAAAGAGAAAAAAAGAGAAAAAAAAAGAGAAAAAAAAAGAGAAAAAAAGAGGAAAAAAGAGGAAAAAAGAGAAAAAAAGAGAAAAAAGAGAAAAAAGAGAAAAAAGGAAGGAAGGAAGGAAGGAAGGAAGGAAGGAAGGAAGGAAGGAAGGAAGGAAGGAAGGAAGGAAGGAAAAAAGAAAAGAAAGAAAGAAAAGAAAGAAAGAAATTACCTCATTCATCTCTTTTCTATGCTAAATGCTGAATGTCCTCATGTCCTCATAACAGTTGGAGATAATATTGCATCACCTAACTCAGAGGAATTACCCCACAGTTTGCCAGGAGTAGTTAAGCCAATAAATAGCTGGAAATATGAAGGAAAATGAATGGGGAAAATTGCATCCAGCTTTGTACAGGAATTATCTAAACTAAACCGCCCCTTGTGTGGGATGTTCTCACATCTTAAATTGGATTAATGACTATGACCATAAACAAAGCTATTGTGTTTTAGTCTAATCCAACAGGAAAGCATGTATTACTACTGTAAAGTACTTTTTAAATGAATGTTTGGCCACTAGAGCCCTAGAATTTTTTTAATATAACACCACACATTCTGGGCACTTTCACAAGTGCTTTTGCCATTTTCTGCTGGTACAGCACTTGAGCATTTCAGTGAACTTGCTGTTTGGTTGAGAAGAAATGAAACTATGCTTTCATCTACCAAAACTATGTGTGGTGCAGGAGATAAAGCAGTGCAGAAGATGCTAGAATGAGGACTAGAAGGTATCCAAAGTGCTTCTCCTTCCAGGGAGCTAGATGAACAGCACTATTAGGCTTATAATAGTGTAATCTCTCTGTTAGTTTCAATAATGCCATATTTTACTCTGCTTGTAGTTCATTTTATGTGTTTAATGAACTCAGATGTAAGTAGATCAATAGAACATACTGTGTAAGTAAATCAGTAGTAGTTAAAAGGTCAAAGTTTGGATCTAATCAGAAAAAAAAGCCCGCACCACTCTTTAAAATGGCCATATGGTAGTATATCTATCTACTGTATGTACCTGACTATCCTGCAAGCTTCCCTGAAGCAGGGAAGACCCACATGTCACCTGAATCATCCCATTAAACTGGCCATATTGTGCAGGGAAAGAAGCAGGTTTATAAAAGGTGTAGGATAATGTCACTGCTCTGCAGTTTCCAGTTACAATCCAGAAGCTGCAAGAAACAAATGCCTGATCTGCTAATTCAGATCAATTGCAAGCACACCACATTTGGCAGCGTGGATTCAACAGCAATCCTCAGTCAGCAGCACTTCAAAGTGTTGTGGAAGAGTGACAACCAGCAGAAGTGAGATAAAGTCTCCCCAGTTCTCTGTATGCCCAAAATATGATCATCTTCTGGATCTGCTCCAGTTGGTAAGAGGGAGGAATGCAGTGAGGGCTCTGCAGTGGCTGGCTACATGGATTGCTCGCTGCTGGGCTCAGGCAGGGCTGGGGGAGAGCTGCTGCCACCACAGTACACGCACATAGGGGATGGAGCCTCAGTGCCTGAGATGTGTGAGAGAGCAGTCACCCAGCTCCTGCCAGGCATGAGGCTGAGGAGCACACCGTCCTGAAACAGCCCTTTCACAGGCAGTAAGTTTCTTGAACAAAATTACTCCTAAATTAGCAGCCACCTGTTTATTACTAACAGAGTCAGGAATGAGGAAAAAAAGCTCCCAAATTTATTCTATAAAATAGAATATAAGGCTGTATCCACAAACAAGCAAACAACAACAACAACAAATCAAAAAAACAACAACAACCAAAAAACCCCAAACCAAAATAAAACCATTTCACATTAATGAGTCCTGCTATTATGTCCTAGTGGTTTGGGTTTGGCTGGAAGGAACATGTGCTTGGTTTTATTTAATGCACAGATTTATCTCAGTGGTAATGTTGTCATGATGTTTTTTGCAGAGGAAATCAATTGAAACAGCTTACTTATTTGGTTTTCTTGTTCCTGCTGAAATGGAAACCCAGGCATGCCAATGCTGTGCTAATACGTGTAAACCATAAAATTACCCTGGCTGGGGACTACATCTTGAACTAACTGAAACAGACAGCAGGCTGCTTTCATTACCCACCCTAAGTGAAACCAGAATATTGAGAAGCAAGAATAAAAATTGAAAAGTAAATTAGGAACTGATTTTATAAATTCCTGTGAACAGCTTGATAGTCATATAAAAACAACAATCAAATACAATATATTTTACCAAACAAAGGCTCGCAGAAGCAGTAGATTTCAAAGATAATAATTTTTTTATATTAATATAGAAGGAAACAATAAAGGAGAGAAATCTAAGATGTATCTAATTACTGCATGATCATGTTTATTTAAATATTGCTATTGCTTACCTTATTGGGTTTTTTTTTCCTTTTTTCAATGCTTTTCCTGTTAATATAATTTTTTTTATATTGAATACAGATTTTAGGGAAATTATGACTCTAATGTGCATTATGCCAAGAACATACTAAATGTTATTTAATTGCTCTTAATAAAATCAAAACAAGGTTATCAGAAAGCATAAGAAAGATGATAATAAGAGAAAAATCCATCCAAAATGATCCAATCAATTACTATTCATCAATCACACATCTGGGAGTAAATTTGTACTATTTGGCTCAGGGTAACACTTACTTAAGCACTATTCACATGCTTAGTAGAACCCATGCTCACAAGTGCTGTTGAACCAATGTTTGGAGACACAAAACTAAACCAGGGTATTAATCTTCTCTATTTCTATTCCTACAGAATTCCACCAAAATATTAACTAGTTGCCAAAAGCTATGCCTAATTATGGAATTTAATACTAAAGCAAATCCAGCTTTGAATTACCTTGTTAGATCAAAACCATCATGGATTCATGATGCAAACCATTGATCATGTGGAAACACCAGCTGCTGATTCAAAGGAGTGGAAAGTAGGGCTTTTTTGAGAATTAGCTTTACACTGGCAAGCTTGAGATTTCTCCAATACCGTCTGTCCACTGGTGACCAGCAAAAATCAGCATTATGGTGAGAGGTCTACATAAACTCTGTGTATGTGGTCTGGCTAATTTTCCAGAAATAAAATTGTGTGTCCATTCCTCATTCAGATGAAATTTGCACTGCTGGGTCACCCAGTAGCACAGAGATCAGGTATTAACAATAGTGGAATGAAAGCCTAATTACATTTACTGTAAAATGAGTATATTAATAGTTCCCACCACAGCCAGAGTATAGAGAGAATTAATTCAAATCCCTGTAACTCCCAGCGGCCCTTTATCTCATTCTATTGCGTAAAATTCAACAACATAACAATATTCCACAACTTTTCTATTTTGATATTGTCTTGATTATATATATCAACATTTTTATTCACACTACACAAGTAAAAGATAACAGTAGAAACTAAAATACAAAATCCTAAATAATATACCTCGTTTCAATATCATTGCTATCCAATCTACAGTTCAAAATGTCCTCTTAGCCAAATGAGTTAATAGAGAGATTCGTGGTCAAATTTCAAAACTTGCCTCAGCAGGAACAAAAAATCACCTACTAGACACTCCCTGAAACATCAGAAACTTTAATTAACTCAATCCATGAACTGATTGAAAAATTGTAAATAAGTTGTTAATGTAAACAAAAATGCTTTACTGCAAATTATTGGCAAGAAAAAAAATGCAGACTTTCTTTCCATATTTGGAAGATAAGTAAATTGACAGCAGCAATTATCCTGTTTTGTCTAGGCACCTTTGCAGGAGGATGAAATACCCAACCTAACATCAGAAGCTGAGAGCTAATGACTTGATGCAACTGCTATTTTCTCATTTCATTTTCATCCCATTACATGAAACTACCTGGTTGCTATTATGTTAAGTAGACTCCATATCCTTGTAAGTGCAAGAGACCAGAATCTCTTCAAGAATTGCCTTCCCTTTCTATATCACAATAAGAGCCACAACATCAAAACTCCACCCCTCATTTCAAGTGTAGAGCTTCTTGAAGTCAAACCTCCATTTGTTTCCAAGGTAACAAAGAGAAACTCAACTCCAGCCTGTTTCTGGCTTTGCAAACAAAAATTAACCAAGTGATGGATATATGTGCCTTGCTTTAACTGAATGTTTGTCAAAAGTTAATGATTGTACCAACTAGAATGGGGAAAATAATTAAATATATTTAAAATAAAGGGAAACAATTGGAATAAATAATATCAACAAAAGATTATAAATGCTGAGACATATTTACATTTGTAGCCCTTCCTCTGTAAAAAGCACACATGATTTAATGAACCAATTTAGAAATGACATTGTCTTTTTTAATCTTTAGGATAAATATGAGTTCTACTTTCATGGCTTGTGTGCATTGGACCTGCTGACTAATAGTATTTCAAAACACCTTACTATGCATTTTGCAGTACTAAAGTTGAGTAAAGTATATTTTTAGGTACTGATCCACATTTGAAGGGTTTTTCAAGAATAGAGAATATTGCAACTTACAGACAGTGATTTCAACCTGGAGGGACGCAATAAACTAATCAAGGTCAAAATAACACAGACCTTACTGCAGCCCTTGGAACAGAAGCATTTTCTGTGGAACTGAAAGCTGCAAGTTACAGTCTTGGAAATCGAAATATATGCCTTATATACATAAGTGAGAGGAATAAATATGATTGCAAATTTTATTGCCATAATTCTGATGTCCGTCTTTAACCTTTCCCACCCAGTGTTATCCACAATTTTCCTTAAGAGATTTTATTTAAAGCGCAACATAGATACCAGCAACTTATACGCAACATGGTAAATTTTCCAGTTACTCTACTTTGGATATTATTTTTGAAAAGAAGTCTCTCTGGTGGATCACTGGGTCAAATATTTCAAATCCATTTCAGTGTCTTCTCCCACGCTGATTCAAGCAATTTGATTTTTGTTTTTTCCGAGAGAAAGCACAAAGAAATGCAAGCCTCCAAGTTACCTTTGGTTCTGTCCTTGAACTTTTGCTTGCTACTTCCATTGTATTTTTTGTTTGAACCACTTCAGCCTCAGAAATAGAAAACAAGCAACTAAAACCATTTTTAATAAACTAAATCAGAATTATATTCTTAATATCACTCATCATTTTGGTAACTCCATTGAACAACTTATTTACACATATAACACACAAGCCTGTTTGTGTGTGAAGACTGAGCTATATAAATCTACTTATATTTAATGACACATAAAGAGAAAAATTGTCTGAACAGTAATAGACCAGATCAATAAGATAAAATTCCAAGCTGCATCAAGTAGAACGGGCTTATGAAGAGAAACATCAAAAGAAATTCCAATTATTCAACTACTACTTTTTCTCATTTAAGTATCTTTCTCTCAAATCTTCTTTATTATTTCCTTGCCCTTCTTCAGAATTAAAAGGACTATTCCAGATCTTGTACTAAAGAGTATGTCTAAAATTGATTGTTTTGACTTTTGACAGGACTCTTTGGTCAAAGAAAACACGCTGAAAATTGATCCTAGAGGACTCTGCTTGAAAACTTCAGCTGCAGCCCAAAGAAAATTGCTTCCTTCAAATTCCTCCTGCATCCTAAGTAAAAGCTGGCTTAAAAAAGAATACAACAAACAAATTTAACTGAAAATGTCCAACAAAGAAAAATTTTGCCCGCTAGTACTGCTTAGCCAAGCAAACATGTCTACTAAACATTTCAATGCCATTTCACCTCTCCTTCCAACCTCAGATATGATCAGTCTCAATAGCTGAAAAGATTTTCAGAAAAACTGTTACACATAAAAGAAGAAAAAAAAAAAAGTTGAGAAATAGAAATTTGCTTTTTCCTTGCCCTTTTAAACTTGCATATATGCTCAGTTTTCTCAAAGTGCATATTAGCATGAGAATAAGAAGGCACCAAGCTCTGGTGAAGAAGTTTGTTTTAAACACTAAAGTGTGCAGAAAAAGGTGCACTCTTAGCAGCATGGCATGCAATTTGGTTATGTGATGTGAAAAAATCTGGACAGGTATTTATCATTTGGAAGCCCCACACCAGCTTGACTTCGGACTCATCTGAAAAGATATTGTGCATGACTGTATGTCTTTATTCCCAAATTATCAAGGTATAAGCTGTTTCTGTAGATTTTTGATACTTGCAAACCAAAGCCACAGTAAAATTAAAATAGTAGTTCCAAGTATCGTCACACTTGGGGAATTTGCTGGCTCCCTGGGGGGCCCCACAGGCACTGGACTGTGATAGCACAAAATTCCTTTTCAATCAAAAGCCAGGATGAGAAGTTCAACTCAGTCCACCAACGATCCTGAAATGACAAAGAGGGACCAACACTCCCAGAAGTGCAGTTGTTTCCTCACTGCTTAGAGGTCCCAGTGTAAGAAATTAAACCCTTTGCTATCTGTGAGACGACACTCTGCTATTGCCTTCCTGCTTTTATCCACAGAAGCCAAGAAGGCTTTTTTACAAGGTGATAATATATATATATATATATATATATATATATATATATATATATATATATATATATAATGCAGATAGAGGGAAAAATACATGTAATGTATGTGTTTTTAAATATTTTACAACTAATGTTCCCCTTCTGTGTTATTTACCAGAACATTTCCTAATGTTCCATTTTTAGTTAAAAAAAAAACCAAAAAAACAAAAAAAACCAAAAAAACCCAAAAAACCAAACAAATAGAAAACAACAAAAAAGGAGGGAATGTTGACCTACTGATCAAAAAAAAATTTCACTCTCTGTTGTCACAGGTGTCTCACATTCATTGTTTGTCTTTCTTCCTGGCCTAGGCAGTAAAAAGCAGTAATTTTACAATTGGGGATTTAAAATTAATTTTGTTTACTTGTTCTTCTTGAGATGATTTATCTTTCTGCTTTCTATTTTGAATGGATTTTATCTCTATATCTTCAAAGGCTGATATAGCTCCACAGGTGTTTCCCACTTCCAAGTAAAGTCTGTTTAAATGGATTTTGTAAGCCTGTGTTATATACAGCTTCAGTTGTCAAGAAAGAATGTATATCAGACCATGATTAGAATAATTTTGCAAACAGTTATAAGTGAAAGCTCTGAATTTATAACTTACAAAATAGTATCTCTCTAATAGAAAATAAGAATTTCTGTAGTTTTACGGAAGTGATGAGCACAGCTATATAGGGAATTCTGAGTTCAACTTTCCAGGCTGGAAAGGGAATAGAAGCATTTGAGTCAAAGCACCTTGTCAGAAATTAGAGAATTCAGTTTTGGTACAGAATAAGCTTTCTGTAAATTCAAAAACAAATCTTCTACTTAACTGACTGATTACAATTGTTTTGAAAGTTCCATTCCAAATATTAGCAGGGTATATTAAAAAGTTTCAAGTCAAGAATTTCTCTCTAAGAAATTCAACAGAAACCTATTTCATCATAACCACTGGGTTGCTTTCTTCGAAATAAGCACAGGGTTAATTATGTAAGTATACTTGTGTAAAAATGGTAAAGGATCAGAGCTAAGCTTGAGACCTCTATAATATGCATACTGCAGCTTTTGTTCTGTAAACTTTAAAACATTTTGGACTGGCATTCATATAACTTATTCTCCATTCTATATGAAATTTCAAACAGCAATTTTTCTTAAAAATGGAGTTTGGAGTGTGCAGAAGGTTAATGTCACTCATGTTTGCACTGCATCAACCATGCCTGCCCTTCAAAACAAGGGGGGCACACATACACTGCTTTCAAAATTCAAATTGCCTCTACTCAACACTATGGTAATGTACAAGATGTGTATATAACTCAAATGGGAAATAAAAGTGAACTAAGCAAATATTTGTGTTTTGACATAGAGACTTCCTTGTGAGAAAAACTTTTATTAGACTAGATTGCTCTCAGGTCCATTAATATCAATATATGGTATTAATATCAATTTATTAGATTTATACTGAGAGATAGAGAGATGGAATTATATTAATTGTACAATTATTTCAATACTCAGTGCATCCCTAGGATTGTGGCCTGATGCCCTAATTTAAGAAGGCACCCAGAGGGACCTGCTTCAAACTCCCCTGTAATATCTTGCCTCCCTTGTCATATCTTGCAAAATTAGAAGAGTTTTACATTGGTTTTGCAGCAGAGATAAGTTCAGTTCTGACGCATACAGTATAAATTTCTCACAAATACTCATCTGAAGCTATGATTTGGCAGGGGTGAGAAGGTAGGTAAAAGAAGGGGAGGTAGGAAGAAGAGAACAGGGATCTGCTCATACATAACAAGGAGAAAATTTCAAGCCGGGGAAGTCGACCACATTCCATAAAAAACATATTAATTAAAAGGCACCCTCAACTATGAAGCTATGAAGACAAATAAAAAAGCTTCTCAATAACCCTTGTACCATCACCCATGGCCTCTGGTCCCTCCTTAGTCTTGTCCAAAACCTATTTCCCAACAATCCGACTTCCAAAGATTTAAAAAGTAGATTTTGCAGGATTATGTGATTCTTTGCCCTGGACTATGAGCAGCTTGAAGTTACTTGAACTTGAAACAAAGCATGGAGTGTCTGCAGCACATCTCATTGCTCTACCTGAAAACTGAAACCCATTTTCAGTTCTCTTAACTCAAGCAGAAAAGTGGGCTTTAAAGGGACCAGGATCAGATAGTGTAGGTGGTCTCGCTTTTAGATGTGAAAACCTGAAAAAATACCTTCTGGATGTCAAAGGAATTCCATAAAGGAACCATTTTAGAGTGCAACAGACTTATATTTCATGACTTCTGATTTTCATTAGTCATGAGCAGTCTTTGTAGTTACAAATAAAGATTTACATGAAAAATATTTCTAAACATAAAGGTCGGTATTTCACAATCACATGGGTGAGAATTTAATATTGAATTTTCCTTTGTCTTCAATATGGCAAAGACATAAAGCTCAGCTTTTGTTTTAAAATGAGTAAATGTTCATTTCGAAGTGTTTTGAACGGAATTAGTCTACTTGAATTTGACATATAAGTTAATTTTTAAAGTTCTCAGATAACTAAATTTTTAATTAAAAAGAAAATTATATGTGGTTTTGATATCCTGTTACAACAAAAGAAACCTCTGTTAGTTTATATTTAATTTACATTTTAAAGTCTAAAGTATAGCCATATTCAAAAGAGAATTACTGGTGTGGTAAAAAATACCATCTCATAAGCCTCCCTTAATCAAAACTCAAAATCTGGCAACAAAATGTCAGTGTAGAGTGTTTGCTTTATAAACTTCTGGGAAAAGGCTTACAATGTTAATATTTCAAAATGAAATCTTCTTAGCATTTCTCCCTCATTAATAAGCTTTCACTTTTAATTTAAAACATGAAGGAAACATTTGTATTCATAAAAATAAGTAGATGAAATATTGTAAATGATTCAAGAAAATGCATTGTATTATATTTAATGGAATGATGTCTGAAATCATGAACATCACAGTCAAGAATGACCATGCAGGATCTGCCACATTATTGTGAAAAGCAAACTAAATGCTTCTGGCTTGACCATGAGATACCCTAGAGTATTCACAGTGCATGCTTCAATATTTAGTTTTATCTTTCTGCCTCATCTCTTACTCTTTGGCAATTTTGGTGCCTGATAACTGTTTACATCCCTTGGCAGGCACTATTGTGACAATTTCTATTGCCTGAAATTATCGTGACTCCTCTGGCCGAGAGCTGTCTGCTTGTCTGCCTAGATGCTCATTCTGAACCCATCTCTATACTATTTCTGTGCCCACTACAACCCCGTGGATGGCAGAATGAGTGTCACTCAGCAAGGGGAAGGCGGAAGCACCAACTCTATTTCCAGATGCTTCCCTTGCTGCCATGCTGGCAGATGGAGAAAGCAGGGCTTGCCTGCCAAACGTGGCATAACTCTAATCTTAACTCAAGCAAAATCTTGGCTATGCTGAAACCTGTGGCATGTTGCCCATCCCCTTCATCAGAGCCCAGTTTCTGGCACCATAGCGGTGAAGGGGAAGCACAAGATGGTTTGATCAAGCTAGGAGGACACGGGCGAAGGAAGCAGAGATGCCACCATGCACATGGGTGAGGAGAGGATATGAAGGAAGCCAGGAAGCAACAGGTCTTAGGTCATTGGTATATAAAGGTCTTAGGTATATAAAGATGGATGATACTCGCAGCATTACTGAAATTATTTATTGACTAGAGTAGGAAAAACAGCACAGTCATCATTCTATCTTTCTTTATTATCTTATGCAATTTATTCTTATGCCTAACCTGAGCCCTGTAACATTTCATCACTGTGCTCTTTGATCCTCTTTACCCCAGCATCTTTCTTACTATGTGTCATTCCCATTCATCTTGTCATATTTGAAATTTAGAGGGTAAGGTTTCTTGGAACAAAGATGCACTTCACTGAAACTCCTGAAAAGCATTTCTGGCACATCCTTCGAATGCAAAATATTGAAATCTGTGCAAGTTTATTTTCATTATTCTCTTTCTATCGAAAGAGATAGAATTAGGTTCCCAGAATCTAGTACTCTCAAGACATTTTTTTATTTTGCTTTCCTTGTACCCTCTGTGTTATGCAGCATTTCCATGATTTTGAGATTGCAGATGTTGAAGAGAGCAGTTAAGACAAAGAGTTTCAAGGATCTTTTCCCCAAAAAGTATGTTCCAACTTCCATTATCTTATCAGAAACCATAATACATACTATCTTGATGGGACACTAAGGAGGTTGTTTTCAACCTGCCATTGGCTCATGTCCCCTGCAGGTGATCTGCTTTAATATCAGCCCCCAACTCTTTAGCTTCTATTTCTAATTTTTTAATTTTAGTGTGACGTGTCACAACAAAAAGTCTTAAACCACCAAACTCCTCACTTTGTCAATTTTCCTTCCTTTGCATGACGACATCTGGATTCACCCTCAAAAAATGTATAGTAGGAGGAGTTAGGGCCAACAGACTCGCCCAAAAACTGGAGTGGCTGTACCCATACCTTGGCTAATCTCCAGAGGCCACGGACAACTGGACATTAATTTTTTGATGTAGCAACCTCTCACTTGCTTGAAGACTAAACACCATGCTTATTAATTTACTAGTGCTAACTCAGCTCGTCTCATGTCATTATTTTTCTACCAAACTTGACATTTCTGGGCATTTTGATGTCCTTTCCTTCATTTGTTTTAAATGTAATTTGCTCTGCACCATTGCATTGTATGTTTCATACTTCAGTGCAGACTCCCTGGGGCAGATGTCAGCAACCCAGCTAGAACAGGTTGCTGAACTGCAGATTTATTTCTCAAACCCAGGATTATTTTTATTGCCAGTCACCCTACTGATCTAATCTTAAAATAATTTGCATGTGGAGATCACTTCCTGCTTATCTGGAGGGCAAAGAACTTCACTCTTCTCAAACTGGCTTCCTCAGAAAGTAGGTCCTCAGCTCCTGGTCCCACGGGTGCAGTGTGCCACCTAAAACATACCCCTCTTCCATACTTTAGGTGGTGACTTCTTCCCAAACAGACTTTTACTTATTCCTACAACTGCCCTGGCACTTTAGAAATAAAGAAAAGTTTCAGAGGGGACTGACAAACTTCACATGCATAGCAATAACATTTAAACACATATTAATTCACACACAGGAATTCTGTAACCTTCAAAAAATATTAGTACTTGAAAATAAATTAATAGAAAACTAGCAGGTTCTGATGTTTTCCATGCGTTTAGATGACAACGTTAGCATTAAAGGAGAGGGTTAAGCCTGACGCCTATCAGTGTAGAGGGTAAATTCTGCAAAAGAAGATTGAAATGAAATATCATGGAGTAGCACAGGTAAAGATGCTTTAAAAAAATGTGATTGTGGTAAAGTTTTTCATTACTCCTTCAGTATAACTCCCTAAATTGCTGCCAAATTGCAAGGATAGCAACAAGCTCACAGATAAACTTGGTCATGTAAGTTATTTCTATCTCTAATAAATCTTTCTCCTACTTAGTATTATATTAACAAATATAATTTGATTCTAATTCTCTGTAAATTCACAAGTAAGCACAAAAGATAATAATAAAAATAATATGCAAAAATATTCTGAGAATTTTGCAATATTCTACATAAACTATTGCTTAAAGTTGCTGATTTAATGTGAAATTATTTAGAAATGGGAAACTGAACTTAAAAAAGTGAATGTTTTTTCCAAAACATCAAAAATATAAAATGTATAAATTCTATAGAAGTAAACATAAAATATTATTATTTAATATTATAAGCATATTTTTCTGTAAAACTCAGCCTTAAGCCTATGGTTTATCTTTGCTGTCTTGTGCCCTTCTGCATGTTGCTTTGCCAGGCTTTTCATGCAGAAGCAGTAAACATCTTCCATACCACATTTTTATCACTTCTTCAGGAGAGATTGCCTATTAAACTGTTGGTTGATATGCCTCAATGCCAAAATTTACACTAAGAACTTATTGGATATATAGTGGAATAAATTATAATAGAAAATGGGGTTTTTTCCTCATAAAAATTTCAAGACTTCATTCTTTCCACTAACAATACAATGATAAATCAAAATTCAAGATTTGCCTTAATCCAAATAAAATAAAAAATAACCAAGTTAGACAAAATGCCTTAGTAATTTATCTAAACTTAGAAATTCTAGATTTTTTTATCTTAATTTTAGATTTCTGATGTGATTTTTAAATTTAATGTGCAAAGTATTAACATTTCAATTTAATATACTTTGATCATTAGAGTCATGCTAAATCATATTAACCATCTATACCAAAAGTATCAGAACCAGCATATTGTCTGAAATCTCCATTTCCCTACAAATGTTTTAAATATAAGAACAATATAAAAGTAACATCCCAAAGAAACTTATTCCACAGAAAAATGTCGCACTATGAACTTCCATTTTTCCTGTGAACATAACAGGCAAAATAAGAGGAGGGACAACAGAAGATGAAAAAGAGAAAGAAATCAGAATCTAGGGACTGCTGGAAAAAGATAGTACCCAATGTGCTTAAATAAACTGTATTCTTTCCACCATACCAAAAGTTTTTTGTTTTTTTTTTTTTTTGCACTTTCTGGGAACCTTTCCCATATCATGCTGAGGTATTTCGTTTTACACAAATTAACATGTGACTACTATGCTAGATGGCTAATGGAATACATGTTTACTAATGTGAAAGCCCAAAATCACTTAAGGGTGAGTCAAATGAGGTATCTCCACCTCCACTGCCAAAAAGGCTGCCAGTGGTATGTCAGAGACAACATAGTTTCTAAATGAGTTGAGAAGGAAACAATGGTGTCTCACTCTAGGAGGACGAGGAAGAATCTGCCTCGTTCACTCATACCCACCACATCTCACAGAAGTGCTGCCAGCTGGGTACCTTGTGCAGAAGATTGCACGGAAAGAGTGTAATGCATCACACACCGCTCCCGTGTCCTTATCCAAAAAGAGACACTTGTAGTAGTTGCCAGTAGAATCAATAGATTAAAATTAATCATCTGTTGGCTGAACTCAGTAGAAGCCAACATGTGCTGGAGTCAGAGGAATTGCAAGAGAGCTGCACTTCTTGTATGTCTCAAAATTGTCTCTAAGAGTCTCATAATCAACATAATTTGAGAACTCTACAATATTGTTCAGCTATGCCAAACTGGAACCACCACTTTTGGACGTTTGCATTAGACAAGGCCCACCACATGACTTCCTCTTTTCTTTTTGCCCCAAAGGCATAGGTAAAGGAGAAGAACTTGTCTACTATCTATAATCAATGTCCATTGTTCCTTGAGGGAAGCTATCACAATTCTCAGTAATACATGAGGGGTCTGGCAGAAAGATGAGGGAAACCCAGGACTGGTTTCACCACAATCTTCTTGTCTGATCTTGAAGAGTCAAGCTCTGTACCTAGTGACTCACTTTACCATCTGCTCAACATCATAGGAGTTCTGTGAGGATAAATACATTATGAGTAGGAGGCACCAAGTAACTACAGTGTTGAAGGCAATATAGTATGTTGGCTACCAAAATGAAGGTGTAATTGTAGCTTATACTATGTTCTTCGGCAATAGTAGTAAAGAAAAGTCGACATAGGCTTTAGTAGGTGGTAGCTGACACAAAAAAAAAAAAAAAAAGAAGAAAANAAAAAAAAAAAAAAAAAAGAAGAAAAGAAAAAAAAAAGAAGAAAAGCTGAGAAGGTACATAAGAGATACTGCTTCTATTTAGTTGTTAATTTGTTCACTTAAGAAGAAGAGATTCAGGTTCAATTTTCCACCCCATCAGCTGCTTATTTACATAAACTGGAAGAGCATCAGCAACATAAATATTGAATAATTCACATTCAGTCCAGAAAATACCCTGTAGGTACTCACTTGGGGTGGGCTGTACTTGACATCACAATCTTCTTGTGAAAAAAGAAATTGAATCCATGCATTCTGTGTTCCATGGCAACTGGGGTTTTTTTCAGTTTCATTATTTCTAAGAAGCAATTTTTCTTTTTCTCTGCACAAAATATTTTTTAATTAAATCCTTAGTGCGTGCATCCTGATGGGCCTGTATTTCTTCTGTTGTGAAGAGAACAGCAAGGGCAGCTTTAAATCTGAGAGGCAGGTAACCCTTTATACCCTCATAAAATTTTTAGCTTCTTCTACACACCATCACAGCAGTTTTTTATTTCATTCTGTTACTGAGAGCATCTTGGTTGCTAAAACCACTACACTAAGCTATCTTGGTGTGGTGAGCATCACACCCTTAATATTTTGCTATAATTTTTTAATTCCATGCTGTCCTTACTGGTAAATAATATGAAAGAACAAACTGATAAATTATGCTGATGACTTTCAAGATACATCTGTGATCAAAAACTTAAATAAATGTGTTAATAATTTTATCTACAAAAACAATTAGAATAGCTGCTCTACAAATGAAAAAAAAAAAGTATTATTTTAAATTTTTTTTTCCTTACTTTTCTATTAACAATGACTGTGAGTTTATTGTTGGAAATTAATCAATAATTTAAATGTGTGTTTATTTTATTTCTGTATATGGACTTCTTTAGAAGTTTGCCAAACAGTAATTGAACATTTGAATAATAAATTTAACTTTTTTACAACCCATAGACAAGTCACAGTAGAGAATGGCATGCAAGCTTTGCTCCTTACCAAGGCTGAGAATTAACTGCCTAAATAAAAAGCTTTAAGTCCAACTTGGCCATGATGAAAGGAATTATTCCAATGTCTCAACACTTAATGTGTCTGGCTGCCATCATGGGAACCCTACCTTGGCCCAGTATAATTGAATTACAACATGATTTACTTTGTGCCTTTTGCCTTTTTTTTCCACCAACTCGTATCTGCATTGGTCTTACAAAAGAACAGTTTTAAAGGAGGCAATTTAAACAGAATAATGGTTTCTGGTAATTTTAACAAATATAAATGCATATATTCTTCTTGTGGGTTTAAGCTCCTAATTTATATTCTCTTCTTCAGGTTATTGTCTGGTATATAGTTCCTTTAATGCTCTGTATTTGCAGAAACTTCAAGGTTTTCAGGAAGGATTACATAAAAAATTAACTTCTTTTCTGAACCACAAAGATGAAAAAAACCTTTTTCTTTCAAAATTTGAAACGCAGACTTCTATTTGAAAAACAGATCAGCCAATAGTGTCAGAAACCACTCTGTCCTGCTGTGCAAATCCATGACATAGCAGTGTGAAACCTGTCACTCCGATGCTTATTCGTCCTTCCAGGCACTCAGCAGGTGGTAAAGGCCTTAAAGCATCTCAGTAAACGAAAAGGGTATTTGAATTGCCATTTCATGTCATTTTTCACTTGGGAAAATTTCCATTTAATCTTAAAAAGCTGATAGTACTTAAAAAATGTATTTTCCTGTCTTTCTTTCCCCCACCAGATTACTTATCAATAATTATAACTAACACCGTCTTCTCCCAGTTTGCATTCTGAATTGCAAGCGTCTGTGTGTAGCCTTGATGAAAGCAGTAATCTTCATGAGTACATCTACAGGATTTCACATGTACTTGAAATATCTCTTCTACTCCACATAGAGCTGAAGCAAAAAGAAATCAATCAAAATACAAAAAAACAAAACAAAACAAAAAAACAAAAACTAAAAACCAAAACAACAACAACAAAACCCCCAAACAAAAACAAACACAACAAAACAAATAAAAACAAAAAAATAACAACAAAAAAATTCCAAACGTGATAGATCACACCCATAAAAAGTGATCTAACAGACTGACAATCTGGAACAGGTTGCCCAGACAAGCTGTGAATGCCCCAGTCCTGGAAGTGTTCAAGGCCAGGTTGGATGGGGGTTTTAAGCAACCTGGTTTAGTGCCAGGTTTCCTGTCTACAGCAAGGGGACTGGACTAAATGGTCTTTTTGATCCCTTCCAACTCAAACCATCTCATGATTCTGTGTTTCTATGAAAATTACATACACCTCATCTAGCAGCTAATCTTTTCTTGCTCACAAAGCTTAATCTTTTTTCTTTTTCTTATAATTTTTATAAATATAAATCCTACATACTAGGAAGTAATCCAAACACAACAAGAATGGAAGAGTTTGAAACATGCCAGGAGCTTGTGCAGTGCATGCAAGCATCTTTGAGAGAACGATTGTAATGACACAATACGAGTAGCAGCAGGTTGATAGACAGCAATGCATCAGCAGCCTGCCATGGCCTACCATGACACTTTTCTGGGAAGATGTCAGCTCTTGGGCCCGATGAATCACACTTAGGAGATGAGCAATGAGTGTGACTAGCTAACTAACCCGACATCTTGGTCTCCCTCCCAGCACTATTCTAGGCAAAACGGGACTTTGGCTACACTGTTCAAATACAGCAAAGAGTTCTAAAATTGACAGCATATGGCAGTTTTTCCACACGTGTTTACACAGACTCTGTTAGTTCAGAACCTGGGATGTGCTAATGTGAACTTAATGAAAGGGTGAGTGTAGAGGTGGTTATTGTTGTCTATCAATTGTTATCAGCAGTAAAGCTAACAGACCCACTGTTCCAATTAACTTTTTTGGCTTCTCACCCTGGTGTAACAGGACCTGAGGCAGATCAATGAAGTAAAACATTTAAAACTGTTCCTTTAGAGATACAAAAATGTGCAGAGATTCTTCCTTAGAGTACTGCATTTGTCTGTTGAACTACTGTGCATCCTCTATACTAAAGATAGACAGGTTTTGCAAACACCAGACTTTTTGTCTCAAAAAAGAAAAATAAAATTCATCTCTAGATCTACCAAAACATTTAAGAAAATTTTCTCAAAGAACTAATGCTCAAGCTTCATTAACTGCCTGAAACACCTCAGAAAGAGGCCAGCTAGAGCTACAGTTATTACCACTGTGATGTGAAAATCACTAAGTGGAATCTTCTTTATAGATGAAAGTCTTGCATTTGATGATCCTAATAACTAACAATTTTGTCTTTTACAGTTCAGACCAGCACACAGTTCACAACTGCACAGCAAAATACAACAAAACATGACCACTTAATGGCACTGCATTTCCTTATTTTAATGTGAAAAAGCACTTTACGATAATTTACAGTAAACTATAATGCAGACATATTATGGACTCAAGAATCTGCCTCTTACTCATAGTGAAAGGCCAAGCTATAGATTAATCTTTTGGACAGTGTCTAGAAAATGTTAATAAAAGCTTTGTATCCATAAATGTAAATAAATGCATTTCCTATTTTAGAATGCAAATAGTGTTAAAAATATTCTTTATAATTTTGTGCTATATCTCTGCCCTTAAAATAGGATGTTTTATTATGAAATCTGAGAAGCTTTTTGGTTTTTGAAAGGAAAATAACGATTAGCAGAAAATTTCAGATTTTTAAAAATTTACTTTTTAAAATAATCTATAAAACCTGCTAAGTATCTCTTTACGTTTGCAGATTTTATAGAATATTATGGATCAGTTATTGTTGAGTTAGGTGCAAAAGCATTTATGAAAGTGTATACTAGCAGAGGGATGCATCAAAATGGTGTTATGCATGATATCTCCTCAACTTAGATCATCCATCAAGAGAGAATCTCCCTTTGGAATATCAAGAACACTCTAAATTTTTCAGTTTTGGTTCAATAATCCCATTTGACACCAGATCAGTTATCTTTATGAAGATAGAGCTGCTAGTGGCCTGGATTTTAATCTCATCTTGTAAAGCGGGTACAGTTTGCATTGCAACACTTCAATTTTTTGTGTGCAAAATCCAAACCACTTCTCTTGGAATGGGTTTAAAAGCAATCTGTTTAAATCCCATCCCTACTTGAAATATTCTAGGGGATACTGCTTAGCTATTTTGACCACATAATCTACTTTATGTTCACAAATTCAAATCAGAGTGATATGGCAGAATATTAATTAATTTTGCAATATTCCTATGACTATTGGGTGTTGATTGACAAAAAACTCAACATGTACCAGCAATATGCACTTGCACATAGAGTATTGCAACCAGTTCTGCAGCCCTCAGCACAAGGACAGGGATCTGTTGGAGCAAGACCAGTGGAGGCCACCAAGATGATCAGAGAGGTACAGCCCTCAATGAGGCCCTCTCAGCCTCCTGTGAGGACAGGATGAGGAGTTGGGGTTGTTCGGCCTGGAGCAGAGAAGACCCTGGGGAGACTTGAGAGCAGGTTTCCTTCCTCAGAGCAGTATCTAAAGGGAGCCACCAAGAAACTTGGAGAGGGACGTATTACAAGCACATGTAGTGATAGGACAAAGGGGGATGGTTTAAACTGAAAGACAGCACATTTAGTATAGGTACAAGGGAGAAATTCTTCACTGTAAAGGTGGTGAGGAACAGACACGCTGCCTGGACGAGCTGTGGATACCTCAACCCTAAAAATTTTTAAGGCCAGGTTTTATGGGGCTTGACAACCTGATTCAGTTCTTCCAACCCAAAACATTTAATTATTCTATATTCTATGGTACAATTCCATGTTGGCCAGCAGATTACAAGTCTAAGCACTAAGTAGATTTTTAAAATTAACAGCAGCAAACTGAGCAGTGGAAAATGCTGTATCCACACAAGTTTCATTGCTCAGCAGCTCTAGCTTCTGTCTTGAGAGTTTTGTACTGTAGCATGTAAAAGCCTCAAATTAATTAACCACATCACCACACTGTATCAGTCTACTACCAACCATACACTTAAGTATTTAACATGTAAGGTTCTACTTGTATATGTTTTTAATATATACAGCATATACACATACACATTATTTATTATTTATGATGCACTGTTATACTTGGTAGGGGCAGGGTTGTTCTGATACATAGCTTTCTACAAGAGACCTATGTACTTTTTGCATTGATAGGTATATTAACGTCTATCATAGAATCCTATGTTTAACAGAGATCTGAATCTTGAGTTTCAGCAGAATACTCACCAAATGGCAGAGCAAAAATTTTGCAAATAAGAGAAAGAATCAATTAACAGCACAGGCAAAGAATAATTGTTTATATTAGGAAGGAGAAGGCACTGAACCACAATATTTTAGTCTCATATGTTTTGGCCACAAGGGGCACACATTACAAAAGCAAGCTTCAGCCTCCAGCTTATATATACATGAACCCACATCATTTGTGCATTTTCCTTCTAAATAGAATGTGCAGGAGGAAAAAAAAAAAAGAAAAAAAAAAGGAAGCAATCATACATGAATATGACCAATAGTTTAAGATTTTATCTGAAACTGGAAATGCTCAGCTCGTTTAATTTTCTGTAGAAAATCCAGGAACATTACTTTTCATAATAAACATTTAATAAAAGTAGATAAACATATCAATGCTAGTCTTCTGGAAAGTAGTGCCTTTGAGATCACTGTTAAATTTTGAAAGACTTGTAATAGATTGGGTTATTTTAAGTGGCGTTCAGGCTGAGGGCAATTGCAACAAATGACATCCAATTTATCATTTACAATATTGTTACATAGTGCTATTTATCTCAATCCATATAATGTCTCATTTGCTTTAATAATAAAAGTGTATCTAAGGCTTTAAAAAATGTTGTTTACATTTCTGCAAGCAAACTAAGAACAAGCAGTTACTGCTAGTCCTGTAACATCATGGTGCCAGTAAAGCAGTAGCACAAGGCACACACACACAGGGGTGTAAAAGCAGTAGCAAAGCAAGGTGGATAAATCTGCTACAAATGCTTATAAGCAAGCAGGAATAAACAAATGGTTCTGCTTCATGTCTGAATTCTTTGCATGACCCATAGCATCTGAAGTCTCAAAGGAATGCCAGCCACTGCAAATGTACCTGTTGATGACAAATCAGAGCCTTAACATCCCCAAGTTATTCCTCACACTGCGCTAGAGACCAATCAGAGACAGACACAATTTCGGCACACTGTATGAAAAAGGCTGGTAGCAAAATTTACTGTTGGTGTAATATAATTTCCTGAGTCTGATTCAAAAGTCTGGTTTGACACTAAAAAAGTCTCTAAAACAATCAGATTTTAAAAATGAAATTATTGCATGTAATGCTTCAGTGTCTAGATTAGCTATGACCTTTCTTCATCAGATGCCTTTCTAAACATGATGGACATTGATCGCCAGCTCAGTATTGGAAAGAAGGCATTTAGGATTTGAAAATACAAATTAGGCTAATTCAGATGTGGTGCTCAAGTAAGGTGTGGAATTTAATTTTGATAGTACTGTCAAAACATTATTCAGTTGTAACTGTACCTTCCTAAATGTGGGATGATAATTTCCTTTACAGGAAATAACTCAGAAAGGTTTCTAAGGAAACCAGGCAAGCACACCAAACTAATATCAGGTTTTATATGACAGTGAATATCACACAAGGAGAGCTGGGAAAAAAAAATTCAAGAGAAAATGCTGTAAATGTGAATGAAGATAAATTTAGGTTTAAACACTGACAATGTTTGAGAATCTCTGCTTCTAACTCCAGATATATTACCAGGTTAAGCAAAAAGAGGTATCCAACACATCAACAGGAGCATGCACATGAACAGAAGCATGTGGGATGCTTATTGTGTCAACTTATTGAGAAAAATAGAAATGAAGGAAGACAAGGAAAGGGAAATGTAGATTATTTTAATGGCAAATACTTTCAGAACGGGCAAAGTAAATTAAATGGGAGAAATCTCACCACTACAGTAATGACAGGTGTTCTGGTGGTTTGACTATAGTCAGCTAAAATTATGGCTAATAGAAACAGAAACTGCACGTAAGAAAATTAGATGGGAATCTTTTTTTCATGTGCAAAGCACGTCCCGCCTGAATACTGCTAAAAATCAGACTTCCAGACCCATAAAGGGGAGAGGACGTGTCTGAATTTTTGATTTTTCAAACTTCAGGGGTGCCCAAGTACTTCCAACAGCCTTGAACATCCTTAATTAAATATTCTTCTGTGGAGGCTGCTCCTTGTTTTCTTCCCCAGCAGACCTGAACTGGTTCTTGAATGTGCAAGGGACCAGAGGGAGGGAGGTGGTCCAAGCAGTGCCAGGCACTGACCAGGATTTAAGGTGTTCTGTGTTTAGCATGCAGATGCAACATCTTTTACAAAAAAATCAAAACAGACTAAGATGCATGACACATGAGGGTTTTTTTTCCCACTAGATAAAGGCAGGGAGAAGGCGCCAGTGCAGCCATGCTTGCTGGGAACTGTGAGCAAAGCAGGTGACTGTGCACAGCTCTGCTCTGGCAGGTGCTAACTGTGAATAGCAAAGAGGCTCTGTGCTCCAAGCTGAGCACCCGTTAAGAATGAATAAAGTATCTGATGTAAATATTTGTGGCTAAATGAAGGTAAACTTTTCAGGCGAAATCAATATTTTCCATTAGATCATCTCATGTAGTTGGGAAAAGCCACACTTCTTGTGGATACAAACTTTTCCTCAGGCCACTATAGTTACATCCAGGTTAAGGGCCAGGCTGAAGATCATGGGCAGTGAAAAGCAACTCCCTTTCCACCCACAATACATGTCCTTTGGATTACTCTTTTGAAAAGAGATAATTGCAAAATATTGAGCAAAATATTTAATGTAGAAACTATTTTATAACATACCATGAATGCAAATGGAAGAAAATAGTAAGGTTGGTTCTCTACACCTAAAAATATTCACTTACTGATCACATAGACAGCTTTTTAACCTTCCTTATCCAGTCATGTGTTTGATTGGCAACCTGCTGCTTTTAAGGTCTATTTTGGAAACGATTTGGAAATAAAATTATTTTACAAAAAAAAGTATCAGGATATATTTACTTACACTCAGCAAACTTTTATCCAGGAATTCCTCTACACAGGTTGGAAAACCCTAAGTGCTTTGGATGCAACCACCTGC
>PYHW01010271.1:4239786-4288863 GCA_013186435.1 Turdus rufiventris
CAAGTAAAAGGACATATTTTGCTGCCTGAGATGAAAACTTCTGGTGAAAAGGTGGCTTTTGCATTTTTTACTCCAGAAAAAAAGTAAACAAATGAAAACAAAACAAAGAACACACACCTTCCCCTCTGAGTTTACCAACAGAAAATCCCTGTTTATCAACCCACCAGCAGAAGAAGACATGTTTCATTGGATTCAGCTGAAGAAGCAAATCAACTCTTTTCTTGCCAACAAATAAAGCCCCAGGTCTTTGTCTGAACTTAAAGCAAAAGGTATCTCTTTATTTAAATGCATTTTAATATATATTTGTGCTTTTGAAAGTGATTTTTTTCCTCCCTTTTGCAAGCATATATATGCACACAAACATTTAACTAATGTATAGACTGAGGGTTTAACATCAAATGGGCACAGGAAGATGAAATTAATGTAAATCATAAACTATGTACTACCTTCCAAAAAACAGTGCAAATATAATCAACAGTTTAACTAGCAAAGGCTGATGCTAAAGGGTGACTATTTTCCCTCTTGCCATCATTTGTCGAATAGTTCTGTAGATATAAGGAGCAAGCCACTGAGCCAGATCCTGCTGTTCAATAAATATGTTTCACAGCCGGGTAATTGCTTTCCTCAGACTGTTGTCCTAAAAGGAGGGGAAGGACAGGCAAAAACCTAATGGTAATGCAGTGGACTACTTCGAGAGAATCTTGTCAAAAAACACTTTGGGAAGCTTAGTTGCATTGCAACTGTCTGTTGCTACACATTTTCTGCAATAAAAAAGTAAACTTTTAGAATAAAATTCCAGTAGTGTTAGACCATAAGCAACACTCTAGATTAGAAAATAAAATGAAGATCAATAACGATGCTTGGAAATGAAAGAATGTTATCAAATAGAATCAAATTATTTTATATACATACACATGTTTGAGAAAACTATCTGCATTCTATACATAGACAAATGTATGTAAGTCTTCACTTACTGGTTTTTTGGGTTGCTTTTATTTTTTTTGACATTTTGCTCTACATCATTAGATAGAGATTCTCATAATATACTTGTAAAACACTGCTGAATATTTTCATAAGACTGAAATAGATGAGATGTTAAAAACAAACTGGGATAAGCACCAAAAAAAAAAATCACTTCTTTCAAAGGTGTTCACAGAACAGGTTGAACTAATGTTTTTTTATCCACCATTCAGAAGGTCACTGTATCTCATCAGTCTGAGGGGCAGTAACACTTGCAAAAATGAGTTGCTAATGGTCATTGCATCCTGTAGAACCCTATTTATAAGAGTACCCCACAATTTGAAGGAGGACTTCAAACAGACCTCCATCAGACTCCTCTGTTATTAAAGAAACAAATGAGCAAGTTATGAATTTCACAGACTGGTATTTTCATATTTGGTGAATAATTTACCTATAACATTATTTTAATTTCTAGCACTGAATATGAGCATTGAATCTGCCTATCCATTTGATGTTCTTTAAAATTATAGCACAAGTCGTGTACATGAAAAAATCGATTATTTAACCTTAATGAAGAAAAAAAATCAGAATTTATACCTTTTTGAAGCATAGAAATAATTTATATGGAACAGATATTCAACGGCTGTTTTTAAATTATGGATTTATAGATGATAAAGAAGCAATTCAGGCATATACTATTCAATTAGTTGAAAAAAAAATTGCATTTGTCTTACTGTAGCATCGGTCAGATGGGTTTTCTTTGTCCAGAAGAACAGATGAACACTGACTTTATGTAGGAGTCATATAGTCACACACTCCATTTTTTTATACTTTTTATGCATAAAATAATTTTCTTATGGGTGTTATTTCAGCAAATGATGTGCTTTAATTTTTCCTCAGCACTACTTGCAGTTGTTTCAAGTAAGAGCATGACATTGTATCAGGGTGCCCAGGATAGAGCCCTGTGTCTACTTTGTGTAGCACAAGCATGAGGGATTCAGAACAACACCTGGCCTTTTTATTGTATTTTTAGTCTGTGCAGGTAGGAAAAGAGCCAATTTCTTAAATAATAGGTATTTAGATTTGAAAAAGTAATAAAGAATTTTAGCAACTTTTCGGTGCTGCAGATGTAAATTGAACAGCAAATAGTAATGCAAATATGACACAAAATCAGTAATTCAGGAACTAGTTGAGGGCCTTACCATGCATAGCATCTGTACATCTCCTTCACACATTATAAATTTCTCCCACTGTTATGTATATTTTGAAAAATTGCCCATGTACATATCTGTACATTGAGATCTGCAGTGCATTGAAAGCAGGAAAAAAGATTCTTGTGTGATTTTGGAGACAGACATTCTAGCCAGAAGCCAAACTTCTAGATCTCTTTTTTTACTTCAGAGCAACTATTCCAGTTTACAATAGAAAATAAATTGGCCTATTAAAGAAAAAGATAGATAAAACATGAAAAATGGGAAAAAAATAAAAAACAGTCCTCTTTCCTCTAATTTAGAGGTGGCCAAATCAATTTAAACTAAAATTCATTTTTCAGTCTCTCACAGAATGGAACTCCTTTCTAACAATTTTGTTGCTACAATAAAGCCTTGACAAATCAGAACTTACAGTAGAAGCTGTGATAGACCATTAACTATAGAGGATGCACCATAAAATAGCAGGGAAGCTGTCAGTGGGAATACAATTTTCAGGGGATTTACTTTTGTAGTTATATAAGAATATTAAATAAAAGTAATGTAATACAGGAAATCTTACTGCATTAATGTTATTTGACAGGTTTTACTGTACCTGTTTTCCTTCAAAGTCCCTTTTCTCATTTCTTCATCAATATTCTTCTCAATAGATAAAAACTCTTCAAACATATTCAGCTGGATCATTATACAAAAATGAACCCAAAAGAAGCACACTTAAACCTGAGAATTCAAAAAGCATTCTGGTCAATCCCATGTGTCTTCAAAAGCTAGTACTGTCTTGCTGCTGAGACCTAGCTGATGGGATATTTCCAACAGATGACTGCTTTTGGGGAGAGCACACTGGGGGTGAAAATGGTAGCTGTCTCCATCAGCTGCCTCCAAAACTCCATCAGCTTCTCTGAAGGAAAAAGGTAACTCGCTGTTTTCCAACATCAGTATCCCATCAATGTGCAGTGAATGCTTTGCCCACTTTTGACTTATTTTTGGGTATAAACCCTATAAGCTGTTCTGCTAAGGAGCTGTGGCTTTCCAGTCATTTTCTGATTCAAAACTAATACACTCCCTGGAGTGAGTTAGGTTTGTGTTTGTGTTTTCTTTATTATTTGTTTTTGTGCTGGCATAGACCTGAACTAAAACACAAAGCAGACATAATCACATACATGGACTGCATGAAGCAGACTATCTGCTCCAAATTAAAGCACAAAGAAAATAAAAAAGAAATTTAGCTAAAATAAAGAAATTTATAACTTGGTCTCTTGTTAAATTTTATCTTGTCTGCTTCACATTTTTGCAGCTTGTGGGTGGAAGAAAAAAAATAGATTGGAATTGAAAGCCTACTTGAGTCATCACAGATCTCCAGAGGAAATGAGCTTACAGGTAACAAAAGCTGTTAGGTCTCTCTGGTTTAAGGAGGGTATCTGTAGGAGGCTGAGCCCAGGCACCAGGCAGAGATTTGGGTTCTAATCAAAACAGATGCAAGACTCAAGTGGTGAGGAGTGCTCTCAACTGAATTCTGCCCACCAAAAGCACAGTTGTCATGTCTCTACCCAAATTCCTAACCTTGACAGACAATTTTTAAGTACAGGATTACCTAACAGCTTTGAAACCTAATTGGGTTTTGAGCAATTTTTCTAATTTAAGCAGTTTTTTTCTGTTCTGAGTCTAATTTCCTTTAGGTCTTACTCATACCCAGCTTTCTAAAAAGGACTGGAAAAACCTTAGTTCAAAATGTGGTGCCACCAGCTTCAGAATATATGTACGTTATACATTACTCATAAATATGATTTATGGAAATCAACCTCTAAAATTCTATTTTATTTGTACTACTCTCTCTCTCTACTTCTGTTTCAACAAGAGGATCAGTCCCTTCACAAATTCCTGATGAAGCAAATTTAATTTATACTTTTCACATTGTTTGGGAAAAAAGCCCCCTAATTGCTAACATAATGAGCACAAATTTTGTGAGCACTTTCGGGGTCAAGGTTTTTAGGTATCAGATTACATTTTAAAACCAGTTTAATAATCAGATTAAATTTTAAAACCAGTTTAATTTTATATACAATATCCAGCAAAAAATACCAAAACTGAATGTTAGATATGTAGCTGTTTTGGTTTTTGAAAAAAGGAAATATGAAAAGTGTTTTCTTTTTAGTTTGTATATTTGTTTTGCCAGCTCACCTTGTCTTCTTGCCCTGACTCTCTTTTTGACACTGTTATGCAGTGACATAAGAAAAATTGCAGAAATTGTGTTATATTCACCAGCATATTACTATCACCTCCTTTTGCCTTTATCAGCTATCTGCACTATTTGAGGTGTCTGTATTATCAATAAGAAGTGATGACTGATGTTTTCTCTAGTAATAAGAAGTGCAACTCAATGTTGGGAATTTATAGATTGAAGCTTTGCATGATGTTCTGATGCACGCTGCATTTATGTTTTGGGGGACAAAGATTTCAGAGTATGTCTAGTCTTGGTTTTACAAGCTGATTGCCTGTAAGCAGGTGAAGCCCAGCTTCTAGTTGAATTTCATCCCAAAGATGTCTGATTCACATGCTCTGAGGACATTGAGTAGGGTGAACCAAAGCTCAAAAGCAGGAATGATCAAGAGTTTAACTTCAAAAAGCAACCTGGGTCAGAACTAAAATACTGAAATATTTGCAAAATCCATGTCCCATGTCCATTGTAGTAAAGTGAAAACTGGAAGGAAAAAAAAAACCAGAAAAAAAAAGCCTTTTTCAGAAGGATTAGTCTAATATACTTTTGGATGTCAACTACTGATATCTGCATTTATGCCACACACTTATATTATCTTTACAATCATTTTAATAAAACAAGACGTAAAGAAAAGTCCTATTTAATAACCTGTCACAGATCTGATAAATCCTACCTTCCTGTTCCTGTTTTACCTTCACCGACTTTAAAGTTCAGATTAATAATTAACATAACAGATGTTTACATTGGCCAAAGGACATCAGTGAGTTTCCTAATTGTCCAGTTTGACAACTAAAAACAATATAGTAAAAAAAAAAAAAAGTATTCAGGACGATTGCTGATCTCACAAAAAAAGTATGCTTTCTATTTTAAGTCATTATGAAGCTCAGAGAGAGCATGTATATATTTGGTTTTATTCTCACAGTTGGATGTCTTCTAACGTCTGATGAATAGAAGTGGTAAATTAACATCACTTTTGCTCTTAACTTCTTGTTCAGCGAAAATACAAAGTTGTTTCAGATATCTCTCTATTCATGAAATATTTTGTCAGGTCATTAAATCAGTGAGGTTTAACATCTATTGAAATCTTGAAAGATTTTTCAATATTACTTGTTGAAAAGAGCTTGACTTGTTCATTTTCATAAAATATGAATTTAAGTAACATCTAGAAACGTACTACAATAAACTAAAGAAACAGTCTTAAATTCAGAATTAAGACAAATTATTTTATTTATTAAATTACTGTATGAACAACAAAAATAATATTTATATAAATAAAAAACAGTTATTTGATTATGAATTTTCAGCTAAATAAATGAAAAATAATTAATTAGGGAAAATCAATCCGCTTTGCCTTTTATAGAACTGAATGCTTTAAAATGGATTTAAGATTAAGATTACAGGGTGTCAGATTACTATTTTACAGAAATTTATTGTCATTTATAAAACAATAGTCTTTAACCACTCTCAGCCTCTCAGTGGAAAGGGTAGTCCAGGCTACAATTTAATGCAATGTGTTCAGAAAACTAATTTAAGAATGCCTTGTGAGGACTGTAAAAGATTAAAACTCTGAGTTTTATGGGGCACTTCTTTACTTGTCTGGTGTTGTGCTCTTACATAAACTCAATAAATTTCATACATTCCTGAAAGCAGTCATCCCTGCAGGAACTCCAAACAACTTGTTTTACTAGTTTAGTACATGTCAAAATTAATTTGCAGGATTTCACAGAACTCAGTCAAAAGATACTAAGATCCTGCTACCCGTTTACTACATGAGAGCCTTCTGGTGATAGGACTTTCTGAGTAAACAGAGACTGGTGCTGAACTTCATGGAACTTTGAAGAGGTTCCACTTATGGTCATTGTTTCCGATTAGACAAGTATTATGCTACTGAACACAGTAGAGTCAAATACAGAATATATATTATGATATCAAAAATTATAATAAAAAATAATAAAATTAAAAGAAGAGGGTCCAGAAGGAAGTCCAAATCAAAACTGAAAAACACAGATGTCAGGGTAAAACATCTCTTGGCCCATTTTCACGTTGGTGCAGAAATTTTGTCTTTCTGCTTGCATTGTAGTCTAGAACTAACAGAGGGACTAAGAAATACGTATAAAAATCTTTACCTTGGTGATTAAATCATAAGACTCTGCTTCCTGAATGAAGAGTAGTCTTCTTTCTGAAGAAAGGACGTCATGTGCCATAAAACTCTGGGCATTACTTTTGGATCTAGAATTCCCTTTCCAGAAACACAAACTGTCCTGGCATGCCAAAGATAAAGAGTTTTGGTCATGCCTCAGGTAAATTTTCCTCTTAACATACCAGATTCTGGACTGTGCCTGGTTCTAACTCTCTTCTACACAAACATGGTTAGAGCCATCCTTTATTTCAGCTGTCTGGTACGTTATTCAGTCTTGTAACTCTTTTCAGTTTCCATGATGAGAGCTACTAGTTTGCTTTCTGGGTCTTCACCAAGTAAACATCTATCACTGTAGGTTATAACACACAATTTGACACTCTGACATTTTATTTTCTTTCAACATAAAATGTGGAACAGGATGGACACGTCCTTCAACTCAATAATGCATGGAGGAATAAACCATTCTGTACAAACTCAGTAAGTGCAACTGCCTTCCATGATGAGGGAAAATATATAATGGATTAGGTGGATGTATGCAGAGTAAAGGACTTCAGTCTTCTTAAGTATCCTGAATAAGGCCCCTCTTGAGCCAAATAGAGAGAAAATTATAATTACATCCTGAACGCTCCCTGTAATGAGCAAAACTCTTGTTTACAGACCAGTTCAGAAATATAAAATACTGACTTACTCATGAGACACAGCTGGGTTTAAAATGAGTTATAAATGTGATATTGCCAATTAATCTTTCTAAGTAACAACATGTCTTCATTTCTTCTCTGCCAAAGCAGTGGTAACATGAACTACCTGTACAGAATAATGCACACATAATGATATGAGCTCTACTATTGACTGGTCTAAAAAATTATTGCTTTTCTTTCTTTCTCTGCTTCATTTCTTTTGTTGGCTTGAACATCATTCATATACAGATTTAACAAATGCTTACCACATATGGTTTTAAATGATAAATTACTTTGCCTAGATAGCAAGATAAATGTGGCAATTGGGTTTTTTAAAGCTGACAAAACTAAATATTTTCCATGTTTCTATTAAAGAAATTGAAGAAAACCAATCAACCAAACAAATAAAATCACCACAAGCATAATTTAATTAAATCAATAATTAGAATGGGTTGGATTTTGTTTGGAATTTTTTTTTCTGTCTATGAGTCCTTGCATCTTGGGTCTTGATGGATTTTGTATTACAGATTATGTTTACAAGAAGTTTCAATGAAATTGAAAAAAATCAGAATGAATAATCTTCCATTCAGGCATAATCTTGAGACAGAGAATGCCAAACAATGAGTGAATTCATTTAAATATTGAATGAAGCAGTTCAGTTCCCTTAAAACAAAAAAAAAAAAATCCTGTTTAGCTTCCCTTTTATTTGCAGAAACCATTACAGAATGTTGAGTGCTTTAATAAAGATAATCATAATGCAGTAATTATATAAATCACACTTTGATTTAAGGAAATCCAACAGCTTCTCATAATTTGAAAGTGGAATTAATATACTTTCAAAGAATACAAATGGTTTAATATTTCTCTCCACTCTACAGTTATTCAGCCCAGCTTCTGCACACAGATAACCTTTGCCACGTCTTGACATTGCCCTCTTGCCCGGTGCCTCATGGTGGGAAAGTTCCTTCCCATTTTCACATTCAATGAGGCTGCTTATGGCTGTAAATATCTCAGCCAGGTGTTATTCAGCTGAAAAAGATATCTCCATGGTATTTTTCCTGATGCCACATGGATACTTATCCATGCTGCTTTCATCTGTGACTAACTGTTTGCAGCTTCAGCAAGGCACTGGAAGCAGCCTCGCTGGGAACATTTGGTGTCCTGACTCATGGGTGCTGGAATGAGCGAATAGCAAAAAGCTGATACATCCGGAAGAGCCTGAGGCTGAATTCTGAAATTCAATTTCCATTCCTTTGGACTACTAGAGAGCTAAATTGAGCGATGCAAAAATCACTAAAGACTCAAAAAAGACATCTAGATTTTTTTTTTCCCGGAGTAATCTAAGTAGTCAAGAGAAGCTGTTAGTAGGAGTAATCATAAGACTGATAATGATATTTATAATTTTTTTAACCTTTTTTTTCCTATGCAGACTATAGAAAAGACTAAGTTCAGCCTACATTCTGCATTGGGATCTTTTCTGTCCATCTCTATGACAGCAGAAAATTATCCAGGTACCATAAAATTGATGGATGAGTATAGAGTAGATAAAATGAAACTAAAGTATTTTTCAATAAAGCATGAAATTTTCTCTATTTGGGCAAAATCACATGCCTAAAGAGTAGTTTATATTGTTTATCAAAGATGAGCTCAACCTTTTGAAAACAGGCTTCTTCTTAAGAATATTACACAGAGAAAAAAACCCCAAAGGTTCCCAAAGCAACACTTACTGCTTTGGAAATGCCAGATTATGAAGGATATTTTAGCAGAGAATCATATTTGAAGAAAACATACTTTCAGGATTTTTAAGGATTTTTAAAAGTTATTTAGATGCTCATTTTCTGTCCCCTCTGCTCTGATGCTTACATGTTCCTGTAAAAATATGATATGTCTTTTTCTTCTTTTACAGCTCCCTCTGAATATAGAGTTAAATTCTTATTTTATTTTAGCTTAATTCTCAAGTTTCCTGCTTTGTCCTTAACTTCTGGCCTAACACAACATCAGTAATTTCAAAGATCTTGGACCTGAACCACACATATGTACAGGATAGGAGAAGCCAATACCTTCTAACAGAAGTCACACCAGGTTTTCCACTTTCTTCAGTCTGAAGATAGGCTTTTCCCTCATCTAATGAAATTAGGCAAACACTTCCTAATTCCAGTTTAATTTAGTAGTTCTTGATCAAAATCTATGTGACCCTATCATTTTGCCCCAGTAAATATTTCCTAATAAGGTTTGTCTCTGGGAAATATATTCAAAAAACAAAGTTTGGAATGAAGCCAGAATGAGCTCATTTCAAATGATCTTTCAGATTTCAGCCACTAACTTTGGCTTCTAGCTACAGATTTGTTCACATTTTTCACTAACCTACGAATTATTTGATTCACACTTTAAGTTTTTTCCATCTCCTGATTGAAAGCAAGCAAAAATAAGGGCTTCTGAAGGTTCCACTTGGCCATTTTCCTGGGAAGCAGATTTGTAGCACTAGCTAACCCATTTTTCAACAGCATGAATTCTCACTGCCCTGATTATTATGTGCTCATTTGCACTAATTCAAAGTCAGTTCATAAAACTAACACAATCTAATTTGGTAACAATATCTATAAACTGAAACAAACTATTAGACAATGTTCAGCTGTGTAGAGAGTCAGACTTTAAGTATCTTTCAAAACCAAAAATATTTTAGAAAAATCTTTCTAAAATGAATGACAAGGCTACGTTTGCCAAAACGTGGTGTCTTATATTCTCCGGGGGAAAACAATTATATCTCTGTGGCCCTGTTTTTCTCCCAAAGATATAAACCCTACTATTCTAACTGAATGAAAATGAGAAAAACCCCATTCTAAATTAAATTCTATCTTTCTGATGTACTTCTATCTGAATGCAGTTGAAGTTCATCCAATGCAATATAAAAACAACATTCTGGTAACATGTGAGTAGATGAAAAAAGACATGAACTATTACATTCCACAAACTGTTTGACACAAGCAGCTTTTTTAAAACCAAGCTAACTTCAATATCACAGCTTCACGCAAGCAACTTGATATGATTCCTCTTACCTAGCTTCATGAGACAGCATCCAAAGAAGTCAGACAGATTCTTAGAGTCAAGAGCCCATGTTGAATTTCCTCAGCAGCACCATGAACCCATGTTAAGAAATGTTACTAGTAATATTCTGCTAGCACAGGCACCCCAGCTAATCTCAGATGTCACTGTCCTACACAGTAAGTAAAATTATATTCTAAATGATACATGCTTATGCTACATATAGCTTTCATTTTTTAATGCCTATCCCCAGCCACAAAAGCTGCTCCCGTGCAGTTGCCAGAGATTCAGAGTATTGTACTTCCGTTAACTAACTACACCAAGCTGAAAGTGGAATTATCTGAAGTATTTGACTGCCAAACCTTCAATTATCATTATAGTTTTAAAAAAAACCAGTGCTATTTTGAGTGCAGTTACAATAGCATGCCACCTGTGAATAGTTGGTTGGAACGCCACGCCGACAAAACCTCATTGGCTTGTATGAGCTAAATTTTCACCCTCTAGCAATAACCTAAACTATTCAGACACGAAACTCACTTGTCCTTCACTGCTCTCTAAAGCTACATCTGCTCACTAGCTATTTTGTCAAGCATTTTTTCAGACACTTTCTCAAGAAGGTAAAATAATTAGGGTCACATAGATATACACAGACAGATCTATTAACTGACAGTGCTCTCAGGTGAAAGTGATTATCATGATCTACAGCATTTTGATAGGCCATTTCCATTATCATATTTCTCTGTCAGGTTTATTTATTCCTACCAACAGAGCATCCCATTACCATCATTAGTGCCTGTCAAGAGCAGTGAATATACTTGAAGCAAATCAAGAAGATGCTGATGAGTATTTTACTGACATCTGATGAGTGGCGATGCTTTCGAAGTTCTAACACAGTGATACTTTAAATTCAGGATTCTGTCTCACAAAGACATATGCACTGTCTTGGTTTGTCTTTCCAGGAAGTACTCACTCTGCATAAAATTAAGCACATATCACAGCTCTAGTAGATCTCACCAGCTGAACACTTATCAGGTTGATATATTTCACCCTAGTACTGGTCCATCTCTTCTTATGCTTCGCTTGGTTAATATGATTTCCCAAGATTTCTTGGAAACATTTCCCAGCAATAAAACCATGCAATTTCCTTGAGCAGTATCCTCCACTGCCACTTCTGTAGTAACTTTAGTTTGTCCTAAGAAGGAGTTGCTGGGGTTGTTTAGACAGAAAAAAAAGCAGGCTCAGGGTAGACCTTATTGCTCCCTGCAGCAGTCTGAAAGAGCCAGACTGGGGAGAGGAGGGGTCAGACTCTTCTTCCAGGTAACAAGAGACAGGAAAAAAGGAAATGGTCCCAAGTTGCAGCAGGGGAGGTTTAGATTAGACATTAAGAGAAATTACTCCATGGAAAGAATTGTCAAGCTTTGAATAGATTGCCAAGGAATAATTATCCCTTTAAGTGTTCACAGAACATGTGTTTACTGGACCTGAGGGCATGGTTTAGTGGTAAACATGGTGATAGTGCTGGGTTGGTGGTTGGACTTGATGATCCTAGGAGGTATTTTCCAACCTTAATGATTCTAATACATCCAGTTGTCCACACACGTATTTCCTAGACTGTGACAACGTATTTTAACATATTCTTTTTGAAGGCCATTATTAACCCTTGAAAAGGTACTTTTATAGATAGAAGCTAAATTCCTTTACAAATTCCATGATCTTAAGTAGCAATCTTATGGTGATTATGTGCCTTATCTGTAGTGTTTTTTATTATTGCTTCAAATATGTTTTGAAACATATTTGAAACATAGCTGAAATTTTCCTGAAATTGAATTATAAAGTCTATCATTCCTTTTGTTGTTTTACACACAGTCATATAATATTGTGATTTAAAGACAGAAAAAAATCAAGACTTTCTAGAGTATACTGATTTTTTTAAATTACTTTTTTCTTTTTATTTTTTATCTATGTTTTTAATTGGAACTTTATTATTATTATTATTATATTCTTTATTATTTTTTTTTAATACTGTAACTGGTATATGGGCTGGCATGTCATTTTCTAATCTGTTCTCAAAATACATGCAACTTCTGTTCTCAGCTCAAGAACAGTCAAAGATCAAATAGGGAAATAATATCTCAGTAGTACAGTTGAAATCTGCAGGCCTTAAATCTGCCCTATGTAAGTCAATGTGAAGTAGCATTGCTGCTAACAACGTAGTTTAACTCAGGAGTTCAAAAAGAAGGAGCAATAGCATAGCATAGCAATTTCTGCCTTATTTCCCATGTATAACTCCTGCTTTTGAGAAAACAGCAAACTGGAGACTCAAGTTCAGGTGCTTGTTTGCATCTTAAAGGAGTGGTGATGGGTTGACTGAGATGCTAGACTGACACTTTAACAAATTATCTGTTTTCAATTGTTGAAACATGCGTTGTTAGATTTCAGAGTTAGTGAACAAGAAGACATAAATATTCTTCTAACACAAGTTAATAATTTCATATGCTGTGTTCATAGACTTCAAATAACAGTATTCGTTTGGTTGGTTCAGATTTAAGCTTATCTTCAAAACCAGACTACTATGTTCTCTTTTATTTATTTAATTCTTACACAGAAAACTTATTTGGAAAATAACATTTCTGAACAATCTGCATTCTGCAATATTTTCCCAGAATCAGAAAAAATCCCATGGCTAACTCTTCTTCTTTTCTGAACTCAAGAGCAGAGGTCCTACTTCTGTTCACAGCTCATAAACAAAAGGAAAACATTCCAACTTTGAGATTTAAGCATAGAAGGTTCAAGTTTTTCTTCAGTTCTAATATCAATTGATTTTTCTGTTCAAGACTTTAGCTTCTTTAAAATGGGAAGTCCATCCTTTGTGCTCTTGTAGATCATTATAAAATTCAACGCTGTTGTAACCAATTATTTTGATTAATTGTACAGTGTATCTCTGGAAGTTTTATAATGCAAATACTTTTTTATTCATCTACTTTTGTATTTATGTAATTTCCTCACTTTCTATAAGTCTTATAACCATACCATTTTTTTTTTAAAGTGTGTCATTTGCTCTATGTAGACAGAGGTTCACTTAGTTTAGTGTGAAATTTGCTTGATCTTGATAAAATTTCTACAGCTAGTACAAAATTACATATGACTTTCAAGTTGGATCTGGGAGATGTGAAGTCTTGCTTTAATTTTTTTTCAGCCTGGCAGCAGATAAAGACTTCTTATAATTCTCCTAAATTTTCTTCTTCCTTTTACTTCTCTCCATCCTCCTTCTCCATCACATCTGATTATGACAAAGGTGTATCTGGAAGTGCAATAGGAAAATCACCTGAATAAGCACATATAAACCTGTCAGCATGGACACAGACCTGTCTCATGTTTCAGTAGCTGTTGCCTCAGCCCTGCAATATCACCCCTGTAAACCAACAATATGTGCTACAATCCAATTTATGTTTTTAAAATAATTTCTTCCTTCTTTCCTCTTTTAGCATGTCAACTCTTTTAATTCTTTATTCTTTTTTAGTTAAAGTATGTAGCAGCAGTGACCATTTTCCAGTGGTCTCTACTGTAACTCCCCATTATGCCACAATTATGCCTAATTAAGTCTTCTACCATATGCTGAACATCCATTTGATGGGACAAGGGATGATGTAAGGCTCAGTCAGCGACAGATGCTTATTGGCAAAAAGGTCTGATAGACAAACAAAAGTTAGAAAAATAGATTAGATAGAAAAATAGCAAATATTTATTGTCCAATATTTTAAAAATAACACAGAAACCACCTGAAGAAAATTTATTTATAAATACTGCGACTGTGAGGTTTAGAACTTGAAACCTCCTGTCACTTCAGCATAATGCAGAACAAATTCTTCTGCCTCTCAGAGAGTTCTGCACAATTCTCAGCCTGATCTTCCTGATCCTTACATTTGTGCTGCTAATTGGGCATGCTTCATATGTTTATCATTCATTCTCCTTAGCAACCAGGGTACAAGCAAAGGAAGGAAATCTAATATAGATATGTTCATTGAAGATTCTCTAAAAAAGATGAATGCTTCATAGTATCAACTGAATTGAATTAAGGCTAACTCTTGGCATTGCATTTTTCTTTCTGAGTGTCGTGTCCTCAAGTCGTGCTCTTTAGAGGCAATTTGGAGATAATTCTCACAGCAGAAAGAAAGAGGCAAGTACTCATTCTCTTTGTTTCTGAGGAACGCAATAAAAGATAAACCTTACTGAAGCAAGTGGAATCAAGTAAAAAAAAAAAATTAGGAAATCTTCACATTCTTTAAATATTTTGGCTTACCTTGAGCTTTTGAGAGACACTGATTTTTATTTCAGAGGGTTAGATAAACTACTAGTCTCCATTCCTTTCTTGTCTTGGGTTTCAATTGAATAGTTCCAAGAGTCATGGATGCAGATGGATGCAGTCATGGAAAGAGATGTATGGAAAATGAAAATAAAAAGATCAAGTCCAGGACTCAAAAAGCTAGAATAAAGCCAACAAAATATGGTCTTATGATCACCAGGATTACTTTTAAGAATAACCTTAAGGAACTTTAGGATACTCTTACTACAGTTGCCTGGGTAAGAAAGGGTATGTAAGTGGAAGACCATAGGCTCATTACTACAGCTTTATCTTTTGTTTGGCATTTCCTATTCCATTGTTACTGTTCAACTTCTATCTGTCCCTCTTCTATGAACAACTGTCTGGAGACAATTAGAGAGGTGTTTGTTCTTTTTGTGCCCCACACTTTTCCATGTGTGACCCTGGATTAAAGGAAGGGAATAGGGAAAAAGAGAAAAGAGATGGAAGAAAACCACCTTCAGTATTTGTTCTTCTGTATTTCCATATGTTTGCTTAATAATACTGACAATGTGGGTAGAATAAGTAGTGTTGAACTGCTCTCAATGCTGTCAGAGAACAAGGATATGCACACAGGCAATTAGAGGATAGTAGCTGGCATGCTGCACATCTGTATTCTACTTGACATTGCACTAATTTACTCTTTAAACCAAAGCCTAGAGAAATAGGTTTGAAGTCAAACTAGGAAGCAAGGACTCATTGATAGTAAATAGTTGAAATTTTTCTCAAAAAAACCCCCTTTTACTGAAATCCAGACTGCTGTTGAAGATAAGCTTGTTTTTAAGTGTGGGTTAAAAGGAAATCACTGAGTGGTAGAGAAGTACAAAGAATATTATGCAAAATAACACCATTTTCTAACAAGGGGAGCCACGTACCTCTTGAGCAACTCGGTTCATTAGATTCCCTAATCCTTGCTATTGCATGGAAAAATAATTTTAACTGACGTTCCTTGGCACATAGCAAATGTAGTATTTTCACTCACGAAGTCTTGTTGCAAACAACAGCCCCACCTCTTTTAGACATCTAAACCTTCAGAATGTCTGTGGAAAGCATCCAAAGCATAGCAATCAAGAGCCTCCACTGTGCAGAAGGCTCTGAAGCAGAGACATCCTGCAGAGGCACTTCACTTCTCAAACATATTTTGAAGTACCACATAGCTTTTTCCTAACACAAAATCAGGAGAAAAGGCAATGGGAGATCAGCAGCACATCTCTAACAGGATGGATTCATAGCCCTACTTTCCTCAGAGCACAGAAACACCTGACCTGCAGTTCTTGTGGCTAACTTGCTGTCTGAGTAACCAGAGAGAAATTAACCTCTTTTAATTTTAGCTATCTAGACTAACCTCCCATCTTTCTTAGGTATCTGTCACCTCAGACTCCCTTCATACTTTTATTTGCCCGATCACATCTGCCCATATTAGAAGAAAATGGACGATTCTTTGGAAATGCTTTTTCCTCTTTGATACACAGATTTTGAAGTCTAACTTCTAGACATTAAAGCTAGAACTGATGAATCACTCCGTAATTAATGAAGAGAGTGCAGAAACTCCAGAGGGTAATTCAACCCATCTATTTTAAATGCCTATTTAGAGAAGAGAGGAAACCATTTCTCCCCATTAACTATGCAGGGAGCCAAGCTGACTTGCTTAACCAGACACTTAGCTTTTGGACAGCAAAAGTTGCTAAGACGAATTACATCCCAAGTGTTCTGCAGCCCAAAAGGGGATTTCTTTCGATCCCTTCAAATCCTAGCAAAACCCCTCATAAAGCTTGTTTATTCAGACTTTACAGAAGAGTCATGATTTAGCTCTCTGCCAGTGAAGCAAATATAATTCAGGGATGCCTTTTTTCCCAGACAAGGGAAAACAACTCCAAGCTAAATATCACTTCTAAGGTCTACTAGGTCATCTTTAGCCCCTGGATCAATACATAGATGGAATACAATTGTAAAGGTCACATTGGAAAATTCCCTCTTCATAAAAAAAATTCAGTACAGAAGAAAAAGGTAACTTACAAAAGTCTTATCCAAGGCCACTACTTCAATGCACTCTCATGTTAGCAAATCTAATTTTACTATGAGTGATCAGCATCTTTTAGGTTGAAGTGCAAAGTACTGAAAGAAATAATTTGTTTGCAAATTCTGTTCATAAGTAAATGCACAAGTGATTTAACTGACTCCACTTGTACTGTATTTTACAGCACTCAGACCTTCCAAAGAGACACTGTGCTATTGCTTTTTTACATCTAGAAAACAGAGGTCATTTTATGTTTTTAGTAACTCACTAATGGCCAATTACTGGCCAAAAATATGTAGTAACTTTAAATACAAATTCAAGATACAAAATATCATTAAACTCCAGGCAAAACTCTTCATTGCAGTATAGAAAAGTCAATCTTTGAGAAGGGGCTTTTAACTTTTCCTGTCAGTGTGCATTTGGTCCCTCAAAAATAAAGATGATATTTCTCTGTAAGTAAATGATTTTGCCTTTTTGAAGAAAACTGACCTGAGAAAAAAATCCCTGGGAGGATAATGGAAACCCATTAAATTAATAGACACTCACTAATCTTCATAAAGCTTGAAATAAACACACTTGATCTCCTAGATCCAGGAAGTATTGGGATACCATACTCGATCCCTGAATTAACAAAACAGAAAACAGGTTTCATGCACATAATATTTTTTATTGAGTAAAGCCATCCATCCAGGTTTTTATATAAGATTTTCTTGTAAAGTGCATTACAAAAATATAGTATTACAGGTATTACAGAGAGAAAGCATCACATGGTACTCAGTTTAAACTTCCTGTAACAGCCAGTCAAATTTCCACTTCAGAAGTATTTCAGATGTTTACAACATTGTTATTTTAATATACCTTGAATTCTGATCTTTTATGTGGCTTCTTAATCCAGAGCCAGTTTTAATATCCTCAAGTGCATTGCAATTTCTACATTTTAAAATTCAAAATGTGCATGAAAACATATAATCTTCTGCCTATTAAGCAAAAACAAACTAACAAAAAAAAAAAAGTGATAGGCATTTTTCCAAAACAGCTATCCTTGGTTTCATTTTAGACACAGGGAGCTCATTAATTATGCTCTTAATGTTAGTTTTCTTGATTTAGTGAAAAAAAAAAAAACTTAGAAAAATAGGTGCTTTGTAGAGAGAATGTTTATACTGCTCAAAAAGGTAGTTAACCCTTTTCTGTAATGCACGTTCAAAATGCCCATTTCAGCTTGGTCTTAATGCCAGCCACAAACAAGATTATGACTTACTGTTGTTTATTCTTGTTGATGATCTCAAGGAACTGAGTCAGCTGCTAGTGACTGCCAGCACATGGGAACATCTTGTTCATGGAAACATCTTACAGCCAGGCCAGACAGAATAAAATATATCCAGTGTTATGGTGGGGAAGCACAAGGGATTATTTGAAGTCAGTAGATTGCTTTCCTTTCATGAAGTGCTAAAACAGCATGCCCCAGAGTATGTTCCAGAAGGTCTCACCTGAAATGCTATGTCCAAGGAATGTCACCTACAAGGAAGCAGCTAGAGCTGCACCTGTTTCAAAAGGCAGCAGCATGGAAAGTGGCTCCACTCAGTAAAGATGATAAGTGTGCTCTTTCACTCTTTGCATGGTGAGCTTCTGTAGGAGGACACTGGTTCTGGCAAGCAATCAGCTCTTCTCAGGGAGGTGACTATTAGAGGGAGAAAAAAGCCTTTGTGGGAGACTTCTCTTGACTGAAATACAACCTAAAAAAATTTGGGCTCACCATGTCTATGTGAGTCTTTTGGAAAACATTTGGGTAAAAGGGTATTAATACAGCCTAACTAGGTAAATGGTAAGTAGGTGGTTTTTTTCATTACAGAAAGGAAGTAAACAATATTAAATCTGTTGACAGACAGTGTGATAAAGACTTTGACCTTCAGTAAATCCTTAAAAAGCAATGTGTAAGGAATGATTTCTCCAGTTCTCTATTGTCACTATTTTGCATAGTGAGTGCAGATCTTCTTTTAATATGCTGCTTATCCAGGAAAGCAAACCAAAAGAAATATTTTTTAAATTATAATACCTTTTCAGCTGCCCATCGATTGTCTTTTTCTAGCTAAACAGAAGGCAGAAATACTTTATCACAAAATCCTTTGCCCCTGCATGTAAGACTGATCACATCCAAATAGAATGCAAAACCTGACATGATGTCAACTTGAAGTGAGTTGTTCACAAGCACAAAATCCCTAGTACTAAGTCAGCTAAGCAGCTCAGGTTTATGTTAAAGGGATCTGCACGCCACATTCTGAATTTCTCTTCTTCCATCTGGAAAGCTCACCTCCTGCCAGTCTATAGAGAGCATGTCCTTTCTCATGTAAAGAGACATAGGCACTGCACCTGGCTACTGCATCAGCTACATCTCTAGATAAGCCACTTGTAGTGAAAACAATTATTTTGTTATAGATTGTCTTCACTGTTTCTGCTGTATGCTTGGGGAAAAATAAAAACCTCCACAACAAAATACACTTTAATGATATGACAGAATATTTTATTCTTAATTGTGCCTGTAAGAAAATTTTACAGAAGTATCCAGAACAATCACAGGCAAACAGCAAAAAATCTGGAAAAAATATATTTCATACTCGAAAAAGGACTACATCTTTTCCTACCAAGTACATTAAATTGTCTTAATTTGGAAAGCATTTCTTCCCGTGTTAACTTTTTTTCATGTGATAGAAATTAGATTCTAAGTTGTGTCCTAAATCAGCATGTGAGTGCTCAGCATCTCTGAAAGCCAGGTAATTCCTCTTAATATCCTTTAGACACTGTTTTCTGAGACTGTTCTCCTAAGTAATTCCTACTCGAATGCTTATGAGAGTAGAACAGAGAAGGGATTCTATTTCCATCACTGTAAAACATCCCTGGAGGAACTGAAATGTAGCCTGTATCCACTGAGCATATTTTGATGTTTGTAATATGCCCTGGTGTATGCTGAAAGACCCAGAAGAAGCTATTACTGAGGCAAAAGTTCCTCTGGGTCTTTTGCTGCATATATACAGCTTTGGTAAACTTTCAAACCTTGTAGCTTTTAATGGTTTAAAACATTCCCTGGAGGGCATATATTGATGTAGGTATACTCAGGTGGGAATGGCTACAAACAGGCTAGTTGTTCCACTGTAGCTCTGTCCTAAGTCCAAAATCATTAATGTGATAGGTAGGAGAGTTTGAACAGTTACTTCACACTTTCTGTGACATAAAAGCACCTTTCTTTGCTCAAAGGAGGAGGGGATTGTGCAGCATCAGAGTTCTGTATGAGGTGAAAGCAATGTAAGGACATATATGAACAAAAATAATTCTGCAGATGTGTTTGAGATTTTTTTAATCAAAATACTTTTATTATTATTATTATTATTATTATTATTATTATTATTATTATTATTATTAATTAAATGAATAAAAAAATAGTTCTCAGCAAAGTGTAACTGGAAATTTCAAAATACAGAGAAAAAGACCACTCAGCTTTGAAGGCACAGCAACTTACTGCTATATATTTCTCATCAAAAGCCTTTCAGCTACCACTCGATGTTATTCCCACTGCTTCACTATGTTGAAGTGATTTTGAATATCTTCAAGCTGTGAAGGACACCAAACATAACACCAGCAAATTCTCTACCTCTTAACTGAGTTCTCCAGCTACCAGGCAATTATACAAATAGTGAAGAATGGCAACCCCAAGCCTACTGGATTTTTGGAGAAGAGAGTTTTTTAAAAAAACCCAAGCCTGCTTGCTTCTCTGAATGAATGGGTACAGAATCCATGCATTTTGCAATGGATTTATAAAGCAACACATGAGAAAATGAGGCATGTGTTTGCATAGGTGCTGCACACATACAGGGAAAAATATTTGGAAAACAAGTACTTAGAAACAGTGTATCAGTAAGAATTCCCAGAATTCTGTTTTGTCCTAGATTTCTCATCAGAATGTAAGTTTACCTTGTTATTCCCTTTCCAGCTACGACGCTATTGCATGACCCAGCATGCATGGCTCCAATTCTTCACCCATCTCTGAGGAAAACTTTACATTCCCTTCCAAGTGGTGCAAAGATAAAAATAAAAATAAATAGATAAATTATACTTCAGCCCAATCAGATCTTTGAACATGGAAGCTTAAAGTTACTTTTGGGAATGCAAGAGTTGTGGATCTTCCAGTGCACCTGGCACGAAATGCCTGTGGTGTATAAGATGCATAAACAATGACAGGTACATGTGAAGAGGGAAATTATGATGGTTAAATAAGAATATATGCAGAAACTAGGTACAAAAAATATGACCAAGGAAGACCATGACTCCCCACCCAACAAGTTAAAGGGGAAACTAAACAAGATAAGAGTATGGAAGAGAAAGCATATTATTGTTTATATAATTTTTTTATTCATAACAACAAGAATATACCACAGTTTTCCAAATAAAGAAAATGAACTTTTGATGATTGAAGAGGAATTTCTGGAACGGATCAATAAATAAATATCTCAAGAATGGGATATTGTTTATTCAAGACTCACAAAGCAATTTAAGATTAATCAAAAGAAATCCACAATTATGCAGTTTCCCATTGAAATCTGTTAGTATATTGAACCACATAGGACAGCAGTGATCTTTGTGTACCTCCTGAGAGAGGCTGAGAAAGAATTCAGCTTCACACACATAGTACTGCAGGATTAATTGAGTAGCCAATTAAAAGCAAAAGTGGATCAAAGTTAGAAGCCTTAATGCCCTGTATATGTCTTTAACCTATTAGCATTCTTTTGGCATGTTAATAAATAGCAGATAAGAAAGAACTGGCAGATACAGATTTTCTGGACTTCCAAAGGGCCTTTGAGAATGCTTCCCACATTAGGCTATTAGAGAAACTAAGTAATCACAGGATGAGAAGTAAAGCATTGTCATTGACTAGAAATCAACTACAAAAAGCAGAACACGGAAGAGAGTGCATTTATTAGTGGTCCCTGCTCCATGTGGCTAAAGGTTAACAGCAGGGTGCCCTCAGGTTCTTTGGAAAGGATGAAAGTGTTTAATCTATTTATTAATCATCTGGAAGTGGTACTAACAATAAGATGGAAATGTTTACAATGGACAAAACAAGTCTTAGGTTAATTAAGGCCAAAACAGGTCAAGGAGCTTTTAGGTTGCTTAAAAGAGTTCAATGAAAGGGGAAACAATGGCAGATGGAATGCAGCACTGCCAAACCTAATAGAAGCACAGAGAAAGAACCATATTAAATATTTCATGTAGAGTTAGAAAAGCCAGTATGACCACTGAAGGGGAGTAAGACCTCCTTGATATGCAAAGATCAATGAAAATACTTCTTTGACACTAATCACAATCTAAAACAAAGATATTGTTGAGAAAGAGAAGAAAAAAGGAAAGAGTACAGACATAAAGGCCACAATGGCTGAGGTTTATTTTTTAGGGGTGAAACCTGGCACCTTTAAATGAAGAGGTTAAAAAGACATGCGTAAGTAAAGTTAAATCAAAAATCAAGTAAATTATATAATTACTTAACTCTCTTTATAAAACAAAGAATTTGGCAAAACTGAAAATAACATATTTAAAACAGACAATTGTTTTTCATTAATTTTTAAGTGAAAGATATTGAACCCCACATTTGATGTGGCCAAGTTGAAAAGTAGCACCAGTTTAATGAAGGATTTTATTTTTCTGTGGATTTATACATAAAAGTTCCTCACAGTACACTGCTCAGGACAGCAAGCCAGAATCACACCAACACAAGCAATAAATAAAAAGTCCAGTTACCTCTGCAGTTACCATCTTCTATTTCATGGGCACACACCTTGTTCCTATCCCAACTTTTATACATCATCAGCTGCAGGTCTTCACTCATGGATACTCACATTTTATTCCCCCTTTCAGAAAACTGTCCTTCTTAGTGTAGAATATTACTGCATCAAAGACCCACTGCCAAACCTATCAGGAGAGGTTGGTTTGGTAGAGAGCTTAAGGAGGGGAAAAGAGAAAAGGCTAGGTAGTGGCGAACAATAAAGGGAAAAGGATAGCCATATCCTAAAAATTGTTTCCAATTGTCATCCTCACCACTCGTGGGCACAAGTCGGAATTGTGTTTAGGACAATCCTGGCTGCATCAAACCAGGAAGTGTGGCCTTTATTAATGTCCCTTAGATAATTAAAGCAACAGTAATGTGTGTAACAGTGTCTCCCAGAAGCAGCTGCTAATAGCAAAGTTTTAATGAATGAAGACTTTATACATCCTTTTTTTTTGCCAAGAATCACAGGTAACACACACTTTGCAACATGTCAGAGATGTAGGATACTCTTGTATTACAGAAGATGTAGAGACACTCATTTATATGGACAGTATACAAATAAAATCCTTCTCTGTCAAACAAGAAACTACATTTAAATGCCTTCGTCAGTCAGTTCCATTAATACACCCCAAAAACTGTATGTGAAAGGAGCAAATAGGCAACATATCCCTCTACTAGTATTTCAATATTTTGAAAATTATATTTTCCTGGGTTTGATTACTAGTTTAATTAGTTTAACACTTTAATATAATTCTTATAAATATGACCATCTACTTCTACCATAGCCTCCACTTCAATCTAACTGTCTGCCACTAGATATGTATATATAAAAAAATTTAGAGGAGCTACACAAAAAAAAATCAGTAAGAACTATAGGAGCAAAAATCTCTACTAGTTTATTTAAAAGAACCAACAGATTTAATGCATGAAACATCAAGAACCAGATTTTGGTGACACTTCAGTGGAGTTGCTACATATTTAGAGAAAATTAAGATTTTGAACACTATTCTAATTACCTTTGAAAGTGGAATTTATCTCTAACAGTAAGATACCTGTTCAGGTATGAAAATATATAAATAGAAAAGAATATGGAAAATTATTTTATTGAATCTTAAGCATGATAAATTGACTACCGCCTAATATGATTTAAGAAGAAACTTCACAAACTTACAATTTTCTGGTCTGGTGTAAAATTCATTTTACCTTCCGAGCTTATTCCCAGAGCAGATCACTGAGCAGTGTAGTATGTCAGTTCCTACAGACTGCTTGCCAAAAAACACACTCTTTTTAGTTTTGTGATTCTTCAGTATCAGCTCCTTCAGGCTTCAGGGTAAAGCAACATGAGTATAACCTGAGATACATTTGACTGAAGTCTTCTGTGAATATGTTTTCTGTCTACTCCTATGTTGACCTCAGCTAAACATCTGCAGTTTTGGCTGTCTGCCACTCTGCTTTTCCTGCTGCCTGGGCAATGTCTTTTCTCTGCAGCATGATCTCCCTTGCAGTTCCTGGTCAGGTCAGTAACATCTGGTGGTGCAGAAAGTGATGACCACCTGGCAGGTATTCCCCTCATGTTTTTATCAATCACACACATTGGTACTATTTCAGCCAATTATTTCTTTATCCATTTTTGCTAGGTCAGTGTATCACTTTTCTTGCCTCCTTTTAACCTGCTCAGGTTTGAAGCCGGAGAAAAGGTAAGAAAGCTTCCTGATGGATACCAAAGGCTAAAAACTTTTAAAAACCCCACAGATTTTCAGGAACATTGTTACTATTAGAATATGACCTCTAGAAGAACTAATTTTCTTCCTATAATTGCATTAAATTTATTTAAAACCAATTCAATACATGGCATGAATTTTCAGGGCTCAAAAGCAATTACTGGGCATATTATAATAAAAATACCTAAATAATAAAAACCTGGAATGGTAGTAGTTCCCTGTATACTAACAGTAAATATTCTATCAGCAGAGAAATATTCTTCCAATGTCCTATTTTCTTATGAACTGAAGAATACTTTCTAATCATTCAAAGAAAAAGATTTACTCTGTGAAGAAAAATAATGTCAATCCATAACACAGACACATCTTTGTCTTGCATGCTGAAAAAATAAAAAAAATTAAGTCTTCTCATAGAAATTTAAATACTTAAAAAAGAAAATCAGCTGCTTAGGCTTTCCTGCATTACTAATTGTCAGTTCAGTAGCTACCTAAAATCTAGCCTGAGCACTGCATCATAGTATTTTTTATTTTTTTAGCAGGAAACAAGAAAATAGATTAGAACCTAGTGAGGGCAGTATTATATGAAGCTAGGACAGACTAGTTTTACTGCTGCCAATTTCGCTCACATTCTTTTTTTCCTTTTCATGATTATTTAGATTTTTTTGCACCATTCTAAAACTAAAAACTCTAGAATTGCCGTAAAGAAGCACTGAGAGTTCTGTTCGGCCTTCTGTCCATGTGTTGGGGAAGTGCTGTGAAATCCATGGTGAGGACACAGGCAGACCCAAAATGCAGCAGAGCTGCAGTGGTTCTGCTGCACAGAGGCTTGGCAGATGCAGAGGAAGCACAGAGCAGAAATCTGCATCACCTTCATAGGCATGCCAACAGAAGATAAAAGAAAAAAAATTTAGAAAGGATAATACACAATCACTACTGCCATGATTATGTAGAGCCAGGTACAGTGAATCATTTCAGCAATTTGGCTCAGGGCCTTGAGATGCAGTCCTAAAGAAATTGCTGAGATACTTTAGAAATTATCTCCAGGTTGAATTTCAGCCTCTTTAACTATAACTATATGAATATTAACAAGGACTGTGGCTCTGTGGAGACTCTGTAAACTGAAACTGTGCCAAGAGCCTGGTACCCATACTACATGTGTTTTGTTGGCTTTACTTTGGACTATCCTGGTCCTTTTTAGGGACTGCACATCCCTTAGCACCTGCAGCTCCTTATAGGTGCAATTCTTGGGCACCTGTATGCCTTTGAGCAGACAGCAACCAGTTTGTGTGGTGAATCAAGGGGGGCAGTAAGAGTGGCAGAGGGAGTGAGTGGGAAGTTTCCAAAGCATACCTCAGACCCCAACTGAAATGCTGATGGAGACAGCCTGAGGGCAGCTGCCTGTGCTGCCCAGTGTGTACAGACTCAAGAAATAAATAGTTGCCTTTTAACTCCATTAAGATACAAAGTCAAGAACAGAGTGTGAAGCAGGACCAGCCCTTTGAGCAGCATCACAATTACATTTCATGGTGCACCTGCACGCTATGGACTCCTCCACTGCTGAATTACTGTAATATCTGAGTTCCCCAGTAGTGCTTTTACTTGTAGGGAAAAACAACAAAACCTCTAAAGGGATTTCAGGTCTTTTGCTTCTCTTTTGAACATATCATAATATCATTTCAAACATCTCTGTATTAATATATACTTTGCCCTGTACTCAGGAGTACAATTTTAAAGGAATCAAAAAAAAAAAAAAAAACAAAAAAACAACAGCTTACTGACATTCACAACTATCACATTCCTTCCTATGAGCTACTGGTCCTCACTACCAGTTAAGATTTTGGTCAAACTCTGAGATGCAAATATTTTCTGCAGGCTGCAAAACATATCTCCTTCTCTTGCAGTTCTAAACAACTATAAAAAAAGAAAAATATCTTTTCCATCCCAAACTTCTATTGGCTGTCTTCAAATCAGTATATTAAAAACTACTGAGCACAAAACTCAAAAGCCATGCTGTAAATATTTACTTCCATACCATAATTTAAAGAGGACTGTTTCTGTAGCAATCAGAAAGAAACAAAACACCAGAAAATTTAAAAAAAAAACCAAACCAAAACAAAACAAAAAAAAACCTTAAAGAAATATTTGGGAAGCCACTGTAATTCGTGTTTATATTGCACAAGGTAGCAAAATTTTACCCTTTAAAATATTTCAGAAAAAAAATATTAAAAATCACATTATACAACAGTAATAAAAACCTGATCTCCCAGATAATCACAGTGATCAAAATATGCTGGTCTTTAAAAAAAAAAAACTCCACATAAGCAGAACAATAAACTTTGATGTAATGTGCAAATAGAGAAACAGAAACAAAAATAATTTAAAATATTCCACATAAGGTCTCTACAAATGAATTTGTGAACACCAACGTAAGACGGGGTTAGTGGGCACCCCAACAATAGATGCATATTTGAATACACATACTTTTACTGTGGAATCTTTCTGAAGTATTGATGAAAGAAAGAAAATGCCCTAAGTAATTTACACTTGCACACAGAAAACAGACACATCCTGAAAAAGAAGAAGATTATTTAGAAGCAATTGCTACATTTTTCTTTACTTCTTCAATTTCCATAATTCGTGACTTTTCAGATTTCCATAGGACTCTGCTGCAGGACTGTCCTAGCCTCTCTACAATGCTTGATCCTCCATCAATAATTTCTTTGTTCCTCTTCCTTTAGGATATATATATATATATGTGTGTGTGTGTATATATACACAAACATACATACATACATACACACATGTGTATCAAACCTGCATTTTTTTATTTGACTCACTGTTAAAAATTGCCACCTTTTTTATGGGTCTTGAAGCATACTGCAGAGCGAAACTTCCATTACCTGATCAATTCTTCAACTCACACTAAAATTTTAACTGGTTTTATGCCAGCATAAATGCAAAGTGTCTTTGCACCAATCAAAGCATCTTCTCTGGACTTAAACTAGCAATACTACTGATCATCATCTCTCCTTTTAACCCTGGTGGATGACCTACACTCTTGGCTGGAAAAGGCAAATACGTTTGCTTTGTTTTCTTCAAGGTTTTCCTCTCCCTGGATAACTGAAAAACTTAAGCTCATAATATTTTTCTACAGCAGTGTCTGAAAAATCAATAGAATAAGAGAACACAATCAAGACCAAGTATAACAACAAAGGAAAGGGAAAAAAACATCAATCTAACAACAATAACAAATTAGTAATGTCAGTCAAAGACAGGAAAATGAGCATTTAAAGCACTCTAAATATTGTTTTCTGTAGCAAGGTGTGTAAAGCAAATCTGTCTGAGTCAAACTGTCCTTCTGAATTCATGTATTTGTGTTTTAAACGTACCGTGTTTCTCTTCTCAACACAGTATTATGTTCAAGCAAAGCCATTTATTTCAATGGAGTTAGTCCTGGCTTATGTCATTGTGGATTGCTGACTAAAGAAAATTCGCCTATATTTACAAATGAAAATAAAATAATATTTTTAATTCTTATCTGTCATATAGAGATTGGCTTGCAGTACATTTACTCTGTTCTGGTCCCAGGAATTAATCTCAGTACCTAGATTTTAAAAAGCTGTTGTAACATAAATGATTTAATTTCATTAATATAGTGAGGTCACAGCAAAAAATGTGAATTTATAAGATCCAGCTTTAACAATGATGAGATTCAAATAGAGACAAAAGAAACCATAATGTACTTCTAACTGAATTGGAATATAGAACAGGAAGTCTCATTTCCTGAACTCCAGCACTATACTATATCTTGTTAGCTAAACTCAGCTTATAATGGGGTCATTTCCCCAAGGATTGTTACATCAGAAAGCATAAATGAAAAAAAATCAAAAAACAAAAACCAAAAATTGCTTCTGCTTTCAATATAATTTGGGTAATATTTCAAATGTACCTTGCTCAAAAACTCCTACTTCCTCATAATACTGATCCAAGTTCTGTCAGGTTCTCTGCAGAAATATTATATCAAGACTTTAACTCCAGAGCAGAACAGGACTGGAAATGAACATTTCTCATCTCTGGATGCAAGAAGAATTTTAAAAGCCATCCCAGGGGAGCTTGGCTATGTTTTTGACTTGCTTTCCTTTTTTAAGTGCAGAACCTCAAGCCAGTGGAATCTAATCCTCATATATCCTCAGCCCTGGCACTGCTCCAGGGCAGAGCTTCTAAGTTCCAGGCAGGCAGCATGTGCTGGGACATCCCCACACACAGGATGCTGTGAGCTTCCCATACTTGTCCCCTTCTGCAAAAAAAGCTTACCTGTAATAAAAGCTGACCAGTCTGTCATTAAAGCACTGTACCACAATATTTACAGCTTGAACATAGTGTGAATGGAAAAACATTAAAGGATGGGTTTATACCTCTAGAGTTATAAAATTTGCAATATCCCAAAATAGATGCATTTGGGATACTTTACTAAATAATAAAAAAGGCTGGTAAATGAGGTTCTAATGACATGGATATTTTTCCACTGATTACACTGATTTCCTGGCTTTTACATGGCTAGAATCAGTACAGACACATCCCACTGAGAAACCACCAGAAACTTGCTTAAAGAGTCTACTAACAATCAGTATTCTAAATAGATGTTACAGTAATACTTCTCGTCAAACACTTCAGAGATTTTAATCTTTACCAAAGCATGGATTTGGGATTCTTTGTAGATATTTTTATTATAAAGATTACAATTGACATACATAATTATATAGCCATCGTCTTGATAATATATGCCAGAACTTATAGTTCTCTTGTATTTTAAAAATAATTTACTTTTGAAGCATGATGTGCTATATCAGTTGTCACCACAGTCAGATACATAGCAAGTTGCAAGTCGTTCAATACACAGGAATTTTTCCTTCCAGCTACGTCTGCATTATCCTGAAGCCCTTCTATATAGAAATCCAATTTCACCAAATATATAGGAAGGCAATGTTAAGATATTCATACAAAATTTGCATGCAATTTTTGAGGGTATATTTTCAAATATATATACTTGTATTATTTAGTCTCAATATAAATAGCCTAAAAAACAAATTGGACTTTTTATTTGCTAGAATTTAATGAACAACATTTTGTTGTTCTGCAAGCTGGGTTTTATTCTAAAGAACATCTGTTATTTTAATCCAGTGTGTGTGTATAAAAATACAAAAATTTGTCTCAGCAGAGATTATTTTATTGTCTTTGAAAATGTTACTTTAACAGTGAAAAAATACCCCTCTAAATGAAGTTACACTAGTAAAGTATTATATTTTCTTGATGCATGAGCACAATAAATCAACTAATATGAGTTAAGAATATGCTTTTCACTCTAGCAAAAGGTTTTCCATCTGGTATGCTGTTCATCATGAAAAATAAGTTCATATGAATAAATTTTTATATTTATCATCTTACATTTAGCTGTCTATTACTACGCATAGAGGTCTCTTAGATATGTCATTAAATTAATATAGATTTTTAAGGTATTTCAGAGTTGCTCAAGTTCTCTCTTGAAATCCAAGTATTTCTCTAAATAAATAAATAAATACAGAGAGCAAGGTAACCAACGTAGAGCAGTGATCAGCAAATCATCATTTAGCAAACTCTGGAAACCCTTTTCTTCTCCTAAAAGAAAGAATAAAATGAGAAAAATATTTTTTCTAAGTATCTCATCTTATTCCTATATGCTTAATAAAGAATGCCCTCTGATTCTGGATTGCTAATATCTTTAAAATGTAATAAAGATGCTTCATTATGATGCTTAACAGAGATGAAGTCTGTTGACAGGCCCAAGATACCATTTACATAAGTGTTCAGGCAAATTGAAGGCAACATCTAATCTAACATGCAGAGGATCAACAAGATTTAAAAATGCATTTAAAAAGCACTCTAGATATCACTTCCTCCATGGAAAATATCTCCTAAAAACTGCAATATATTCACATTCCAAATGCAAACATAACACAATTTATTTTTATCCCCTTTTAAAAATTTTATAATGGATATATTTGAAAACATAATGCTTTAATAATGAAATTCCCTAAATCACAACATTTTAAAAATCATTAAAATGCCAATAACATACACCAAAAGTGAAAATTTGGGCCTTTTTTTTTTTAATTTGTGATCTGTCTGGTACCATTTCCTTCTAATTGTGCTGAAGTAATTTAAAACATCCACAATTACTTCCAAGTTTCTGAGAACTTCTAAAAACCTAGACTGAAGCATATTGTTTGCTGGTAACTTCAGATCATCTTTACTATTTTTTTTTAATAATGAGGTTTTCTTCTAAAGATAAAGCATCTGAATCAACTCTCAGAATCAATATATTTTAAAGGTGAATATTTCCATCGGACTCTCAAATACACTTCAAAGGACCAAAATATTCATCTATAACTGCTGAAGTTTGTCACTTCAGCATTTATCATCACCATTCATCCCAACAATTTTGTTGCATTCAATCAGTGCCTCAAAGGGTCATACCAGAGTGTTCCATAAAGGCTTTAGGCCAATCTTATATCAAACTCAGCTTTCAACACACGTCTATGTTTTGATGAAGGAGAGGAGACGAGATGAGATGAAGAGTGGGAGAGTATCAAGAGCTTCACTTCAGAGCCACTTACATTATGGCCTATTCTTTTTGTCATTATGGACTGGGAGCTAGTTGGATACAGCTCTTCAGTGGGCATGTTCTAGAGGAGAAATCCACATATTCATATACCTACCCTGTTTGTGAACAAGGTGAATTCACAAATCCAAAAAGAAATCTGGTCTTTATTTTTCTAACATATCTCCAAATTAATCAAATCTCTCTACAAGCCAAAATATGTCTTCAGTGCCTCACTACATTTGTATTCATCTAACTGATTGATGCTATTAAGGAAATCAAGCTCACACACATTCTCACTTAGAGATGTTTGCTCTACAGTTCTGACAAGAGAAAAGCACAGTGAAAAGTACATAGAAAAGTACAGTATGCTTACTGTAGTGAAGTGGCATAAATGTGTTTCTTGAGAGTTTGGGTAGTCTTGGGAGTTTCCTCTGATTTGGACTAAGGGAAGAAATTCTCACACATAGACACTTCACCCTCCACCACCCAAAAAAAATCCACCCTCCTTGTAAAGAGAGGACGGAGTATAAGAGAAACAATCTCTAGCAGATCTACCTACAAAAACATCTATTAGGAAGATGACCTACAATTGTTATTATCTAGTTTCTCAGCAGAAATAACAACTGGAAAAGTCATATGTAGAATATTTTGGTCTTCTCTCAAAAGAAAAAAAGTGATGAAAATGCAGTTACGTCATACAAGGCCCTTTCCCGTTCGCATCCCTAAGAAGCAGATTACATAGCTCACACATTCTTCAGCAACAGAATATAGATATCATAGGAATGAAATAGACTTGTGATTTCACTAGGATGGTGTAGGACAGCACAAGTAGCAGGATTTTACAAACTTTTTCACAGTTAAATTTTGCATATGAACATTATTTCAACCAAACTTAATTTTTAAACTAAAATCCATTTGTTAGGATTTATCTAATATGACTTTTGAGGTCAACAGTGGGTGAAAGTGTTTGTATCTGATATAAAATTACAGTATGTCCTCTTTAGAGACAACTTTACAGTAAGTATTTTAGGGCATAATCCATCTGACCTATTTTAGATATCCACTTCATTGTGAATGGACTTAGACTCTAGAATTACCTGTGTATCTCCACTGACTACAAAGAGAATCTAAACTTTTTTATATTTTGTGAATATCCATAATGGATATCTAGCTTTATTTTTTTCTTTTTGTAATTTGGATTACTATATTTTTCTATCTTCTGGGGTGTTAAGACTGATAATTATCAAAAAGTAATAGTTAAGAATTCAGCTTCTAAGTTATTTTTTTTGCCTTTTAGGCAATTCACAGAACTAAATACATTGTGGATCTTAGTGTAAGACTGAAGTTATAATTACTGAGTATAGACTAAATGATTTTTAGGCAGGATAAGTGATAGAACTATAATTTGCATTTTGATTACTACCTTTCCCAGAAGAACCTGAAATGAAGACGCAAGATTGTCACAGTCTCTGCAAGGTGCATGTGAAGCACACTGCTTGATGTAAAGAGAGCAAGTGAACCAAGTGAAATTGAGGGCAGAGCCATGAGGTCGCAAATTATGTGACATTAATACCATGAAACATTAAATGGTGGTTACCAGATTCAGGTGGAATCCACTTCAATTACTCTGTGCTATTAATCTGCAGTCCTTTTTTTAACTAAATCAGGAATGGTGTTCCCATTGACACTATGAATGGGATGAGTACCGCAATGATCATCTAGACGCAAACTTTTAAAGATAGGTGGGGTTAACACACTTCTGGAAAGAACATCCTGGGGAATTTCTCTTTTAGGAGTGAAGAGATCTGACCCCAATCCAGTAAAATATTTAAGCAATTGACTAACCACAAGCATGTGCATAGTCTTCCCTGAGTGTAGTACCATTCATCTAGCTCAAAACAGGACACTGAGACAGACTGCTGTATCAGGATTTTAGGCCAAAATACAAATCCCTTAGCACATTGTCAAAGTTGTTTCTTGTATTATATCAATACTACAAGAAGAGTTATACTAAATTCATCTATATATTTGTCTTAAATTAGTTCTGAAAAAGAATTCAACATTTACTTTAAAAAAATCACCCGAACAAATAACATAAAAAACCATAAAAATGTGGAAACACCAACTTACACAGTCACATTAGTTTCATATCGCTTCATACCAAAGTTTTTAAAAGTGTAAACATTTAGGTGTTATGTATTTTTTTAATATAGAATAGTATTCATTTTTAAAAGAGCTTTAAAATTAATAATTATGTTTCAAGAGATCCAGAAAAGGCACTAGTTCAGTAATTAATATGGGGATTTTTCTTGTTTGTATTAGACCACAAGTACAGAGCTTCAAGGTTTAATTTGTATAGGTGTTTTCTGATTAGCTTAGGTATCGCTCTTGCATGGAACTATCATTGTACAAATATGTGATTAAAATGTGCAACTGAAATATCTAACTTTGTGGCAGATGCTGCTCTATGTGATCTTTTGTAACTGAAGGGTTCTTTTATCATTTGAGCTTTTGGGTTTGTATTTCTCATCTGCTCTTTTCTGCCAGTTTAACAGAGATTTTAAATCAAAACCTAATTAGACTACATATGCTGTTTAGGAAAAAGATCTTAGGAAAGTAATGATTCATATAGGCTTTGATATTTCCAGATAACATCTAAGAAGAAATGTGATTTTAATTGTTTTAAATAACTTCCAATCACCCTCTTGCTCAAATAAAGTACTTGAGCACAGTTCTTTGATAAAAAAAAAATTCTTCAGTAACAGAAATGTCAACTCTATATTCCTATCAACTATACCATCTATGCTTAATGATGAAAGCCTTTATTAACAGACATTTTTCAAATAAGTACTATTATAACTCAGATATTCTATGACATATTTTTTATACCAATACCATAATCCTCAAATCAAGAATTATCCAATGACACTTGTTTCCTGAAAAACAAAAATCTGTGAGTACATGTTGACCACCTAGGATGTCAGCCAAAGTTTGCTTTTTAGCAATGTTGATATAAGAAGAGCTTTACTCTCAACTTGCACTAGGTTAAGGAAATCTGTGTCAAAAATGATGACTGGTATCTAGTTCAAACATTAATAAATACATTTGCCAGGAAAGTCCTGGCCTCTAACACTAACTCACAAAGATGTAAGCTTCATTTTAAAAATAAAAAAAAAAGGAAAAGAAAAATAAGAAAAATATTAAAAATCTTTACATTTTTATGCCCTACTTAATTATTTGACCCAGTTCTTAATCAGAAGTAGCCAGAATTTTCTTTTATTCCACAGAGCAATTGCCTGCTGCCTTAAGAATAAAAACTTGAGTATTTCCCCTGATAGAAAGCTGACAAGTCATAATGAGGAACTGCGTCTCCCAACATCAAGCCAATACAGTTTCTGCTAATTGACTGAATACTGTGGTGTGACATGTTGCATATAAAATTGATTTTCTGGAAACCAAGAAATTATACATATTTCCAAGAAAAACATCCTGCAAATATAACCACAAATTTATAATATGCAATAATAAGATTTCAAAAACTTTTTTTTTAAAAAACCCAAATTAAATTTCAAAGAGAAAAGTAGAAGTGCAAATCCAAATTTCCAGTTACTGTGTAACTTTAGTGATTCAGTAAAGCACAGCAATTTGTTTCGCCATCTAGTTGAATATGTAATAAATTAAAATATTTATCTTATATTTACTGTTTAGTCATTACTAATATGTGACTATCAAGACAAGGAAATAATATATAGAGACATCAAATTTTAAGAAGAATTTATAAGAAATAAATTAGAGACAGATTTATAGCAAGACAACACTGATATCCAAGCTTCTAAACAACATGTAAAGTTTACTGACATACAAACAATATAAAAGGTGTACGCATTTTCATTGATACTATCAAAAATAGTTTTCTAAACGTTAAAAATTGTTGGCATTCTCTACAAAATTTTCAAAAACCCCAATGCAACTCAGCAAAAACTTAATGATAAGACCTTATTTACAGGACAGCACACTTAAAAACAAAAACAAACCCAAAAAACCCTGACATACTTATATATATTAAAACTGAAACTCACCACATAGAATAGCTAAATATGGTCTGTAAGTCAAACAATTCCTGTCTACAAACTTCTGCATATAAATATAAATCAATTAATTTAAAAGATTCTTCAGAGACCAGAAAACATGTAGTGGAAGACAGAATATTCTGAAAGTATAGTTCATCTTCTTCTGTTTTCAGATAAAAGAATGAAAACATAAAGTCTGGGGTTTATACTTGCGCATTGAAGATATTTTTTATATGTACTATTTGTTATCACCAATAGTACTTTCTGGAAAGGCATAACATTATAACATTCACACTTTACTGTGAGAACTGACTGAGTTGAGGATGGTGTATGGTGTTGGGAAGAGCTGGGGAAGGGAGAAGCAACACCAAATTGCAAGTTTATGCTTGACTGTTGTTCAAATTTTATTATCTTTCATTATCAGCTATAATTGGTCAACTGGATGAAAATCTCAATTTTTCTATGAACAAAACTGCCCTCCAAGAATGCTAAAGACATACTAAATACAAACAGGCTAGTTAACAAGCCTCGCATCATATTGAGCCAAGGCTTACATATATAGTTACTGAGTAAAGGCAGTATTTTTAGCACTTTGTTTAAAAGAAAAAGCAGGTCACCACACAAACCATGACACCCACCAAATAATGTGTGTAACCCATAGCACATAGCTAGATGTCAGAATATTTTCTATTCTGATGCTTTATCTAAGAATTAGCTAAATATCCAACATGCAAAAAATTAATATTTACTAACACACCCACACACACAAAAAAATAATGTACTGATTGAGTTTCATAACCAAAGTACATATAAAACACCAGAAAGCCCAGCAAAATATTGCACCAGCCACAAAGTATTCTAGTTTCAGGTTTCACCTCTACACTCTTCAGGGCAGCCCATGCACAAGCACACGAACACACACGTCAGACCTCTGGACGTGCCGTCCACTTGGCTCTCGCAGCCACCCGCACGAATCAAAAGGCTCCAGAGGGACCCAGAAGCCCCAAATCAGGGCACGGGGGCAGGGAGCGGCATCTCCGCTGCCTGGCCACGGGGCTGTGTGCGCGCTGTCTTGCAGGACCTTGGACAGCGGTCTCCTGGTCCTCCTCTCAAGTGCAGCGCAGACCAGCTCAGCTCAGCTCAGCTCAGCCCAGTCCAGCCCCACTGGACTCCCCACCCGCACTGCCCACCAGATGCCCCGGAGAAAGGGAAAACAGACTAAGTTGCACCCACGGTTTGGGTTTTTTCTCTTTCCCCTACTGAAATACCTTTCATTTTTAACACAGATTAGTTGGCCAAATTCTCAAAACATAAAGCAGTATCATCTGGCACTCAGAACTGCAGAAATGTAGGTCACAGCCATTTGTCTAGTTCATTGAAGTTTCACACAACCATTTGAATGTCAACAACTTTATCATTAAAAAGGTATTTCTCCTCATTGGGTGTGTGAAGGGAAAACTGTTAAACAGCATAAATTTGCTGTTCTGCTCATTTTCAACACCTTTTACACCCTGATATTCTGTAGATCAACGGAACACTTTGTGGTAAAGTTCAGTCAAACCAAACTGTGATAAAAAAAATTACTTAAAGCATGTAAATGTTGATTGTTTGACAGCATGGAATAGTAATTCAATTTCTAATTATAGAGCTACAGAAATGACAAAGATTTCCTACTGCAAGAGATATCTATTTACATTTGATAACATTTTTTACTTATCCAATTCACTCTGGAAATAAAACATGTTTACATTATCAGAAACTGAGTAAATAGCATATATACAATAAGTGTGTACACACACAGTTTGTAATCTAAAAACAGTCGAGTCAACACTTCTGGTAAGTCTACTTTACTTTTGTCAGGTTTAGAAAGAAAAAAATAAGTACAGCAACTTTCCCTCTTTATCCAATTAGATAGCGGGTTATTTCTGCTTCTGGAGAGACTCTGTATCCATTTTTGTGGCAACTATATGTACAAATTATACTAAGTTATTGGCGAATGGGATTTTTTAGGCATAGGCTGTTACCACGAAATTATTTCAGAAGGCCCTGCTGAAGTTACAGAGGACAGAGGTACTGCCAGGCCTCCCATTTAGAGCAGTGATTCGCGTGCTCTGTTGTGTTCCACTGCTAAAGCAGAATTTGGTTCAGGCTGGTTAGTGCTACAGTAGTTGAGAAAATCTAGTTCAGGGCAGAAATATTAACCTCCTACCAAGTACTCCAACAGGGGAAAAAAGCATGCAGTTAACTATTTTAGGCACTGAGGACAACTCTTTTCTTCTGCCCTGTGTTGAGAGATAGGCCAACTAATCTTGTGCAAAAGTAAAGAGAAGACAACAACTACAAGAGCCAAAGTGGGACCCTCTGCCTTCTAGCATAGGAAAAGAAAAAACACTGGATCTCTCTGAGCCATCACCAGTGGCACCAAAGGAAACAGCCGCAGCTCATCGAAACGCTGTCACCATCACTTCCCAACCAAGGGCCACTGCGGTGCCCGTCATCAGACACTCTAGTCCTCCAGCTTTCCCTAGCTCTACAGATTTTACCAGAGCGCCTGAAAACACTGTCCCGCTCCCGAGGAGGCCCGGCGCCGCACTGCTCTGCCGCCGTCCAACCCCACTAGCCCCGGGGCCAAGCTCCCGACGGAACCCACCCGGAGGCTCGGTGCGCTGCCCCGGCCGTGGGGGAACGATGGCCCGGCCCCGGGGCACCGCGGCCACCTGCCCCCGAGGGCCGGCTGCCAGGGCAGCGCCGTGGGGCAGCCCCGACCCCGCTCGCCGCTCCGAGCCCCGCTCATTGTCATGCAGACCCTGTCGCTGCCTGCCGCCGAGTCGCATCCCAGCCCGCTGGAAGCCGGCAGCCGAGCCGGAGCCAATCGCATATTCATGAGAAGGGGGAAATCCAGCGCTACGCTCCCAGGGGACCGAGGATCACTTCTTTTTTTGCATTTTCTCAAGCTTCCCCCGCTCTCTTCCTCTGTGTCAATAACGCGCCGAGGGGGGCATCCCGGCCGATACCCTCCGCAGCATCGCCTGCAGCGGGAGAAGCGCGGCGCCGGGGGCACAGAGCGAGGCGGGCACAACAGGGTCCACGGCAGCCACAACAGCCGAGGGACGCACGCCAGCCCGACAGCCAGGGACAGCAAACACAGCAGGGGCTCCTACCTTACAATCCTCAGGACACGATTTCACCGAGTACTCATCCGACTGTAAATATTTCTGGAGCATAACCTCAAACTCTTCGTATTTCTCCTGAGCGTGCTGGTCATAGCGCTGGTAAGCCTGGACGCACTGGCTGCAGGAGCCTTCCCCCTTCAGCACCACATCCAGACTGCAGTTCAAAGTGTCCGGATTGGACAACCCGGCGAACAACTCCCAAAGTGTGTAGGAATTACAAAAGGAAAGGTAAAAATCCGTCAGGTCCCAGCCGGGAGCCGGGCTCTGCCCCGTGCCCCGCGGCCGCCCCGACCCCCCTCGCCGCCGGCACACCGCCTCCGCGTCGCCCACGCTGAAGCACTGCCCGGACGAGGAGCCCGGGGGGGGGCACGTCTCCAGGGGCCTGGCGGTGGAGTTCCCCAGGAAAGCAGCCTTGCCGTGCCGGGGCTCGGTGCCGTTGGTGCGGCTGCCGCGGCTGCCGCCGCCGCTGCTGCCGGGGGAGGGCGGGAGGGAGGGCGAGGGGGGGGCGAGGAGCCGGGGCGCGGGGGGCGCCGGCTCCCCCATGCCCGCCAGCAGCTCCGGCTCCGCGGGCTCCGGCTTCTCGGGCGGCGGCTGCTCCTTCTCTCCGGTCCCCGTGAATTTGGCCTCGGCGCAGAACCACAAGTGATCAGAGAGCAGGACCGTGAAAAACAAGAGCGATGCCAGGGACAGTCGCCATTTCTGAGCCCTCTCTGAATCCGTGAAGGGTTTCTCGTTCTCCCGGGGTGCGAACCAGATTTTTAAGCCGTCATCATACTGCCGACTACACATCCAAGCACCCCTGGTCATATTTTGGGAACGCACAGCCCTGGCCGACTCCACCGTGAGGGCTCCTTTGCCAGTGTCACCACAATATGCATTGACTTAAAAGATTGGGGGGATTTTCTTGCCTGCCTTTCCTTCTCTCGCTCGCTTGCTCTTCCTCTCTCTCCCACTCTCCCCCTTCTCTCTTTCTTCCTCTTTTTTCTTTCTTTCTCTTTTTCTTTCTTTCTTTCTTCTTTCTTCTTTCTTCTTTTTCTTCCTCCAAGATGTTGGTTTTCGCCGGCGGCTCTGCCTTGGTCTCACCACACGAAACAGCCCCAGTCCATCCAACGCGGAGTGCCGTGGAGAAGATAAGAGCAATAACGCAGAGAGAGGAGGAGGAGGAGGGAGAGATGGTGGTGGTGGTGGTGGTGGTGGTAGTGGTGGTGATAGTTGGTGGTGGTGGGGCTGCGCGACTGGTCCTTACCCCCTCTCACCCAGGCATGGTCAGATCGCAGCTCCCCATCTCCCTCCTGAGAAAAGCCCACTGCCCCCGGACAACCGCATGCCGCGTCCCCCGCTGCCGACGGACGGCTACGGGAGGGCTCCTCGCCTCCTCTTCCTCCCTGCCGCCGCTGCTCCTCTTCCTCAGCCCCGAGCCGCGGCACAGATGCCTGCACCGCTGTCTCAGTCTCTTTCTTCTCTCCCCGCTCCGCTCTAACTGGAGAGACGCTGCTGCAGGGCTCCCGGAGCGCTGCCGAGGATGCTGAAGAGGAGGAGGAGGAAGAGGAAGAGGAGGAGGAGGCTGCCGGGGCCGCCGCCGCTGCTGGTGACAATGGGCTGCGGCTGCCGCCGCTGCTGCCGCCGGGCGCGGTGTCCCCGGGCGCACGGGGCGGAACTGCCTGGCTGGGGGCCCCCGATGGGCACAGGCATCTTGGGCCCCTGGGCTAAGTTGCCGCCATCTTCGTCCTGGAGAAACACTTTTTTGGGGGGAGCTCTGCCTTTTGCGTCATCTCCTCCCGCGCCGAGATCGCTCTATCCTGGCGCATTGGCAGCAGCAGCAACTCTGCCTCCTCCTGCCTGAGGAGGAGGAGGTGGGAGATGCACTGGGGACCACATGGACCCTCCAAAGGGCTTCCTCGATGCAACTCTTTCTACTCATCTCACCGAAGGGATTGCTCAGTACTGCTGTCCAGCCCTCTCTCCTTCAGGGTCTCCTTCCCTTTGTGGCCATGAAACACCATGTCCACGTAGGATGGTGGCTGGAGAGGTCTGTCTCCGTGTCTGTCCTTGTCACAGCAAATCACAAATGGCATATACAGGCTCTGCATCCTGACCAGTTTTGGCCACACAGTAAAATGCCTGAACACAGTTGCCTGTCTCTCAGTCAGAGAGATGTAAAACAAAATTACCATAAACCCCAAACTGTTTCCGCTAAAGAAATTTTGCAAAACTCTGTTTCAGCCCATGAGCTGGGTAAATACAACCTGTCTGTGTGTTTCCCTGTTCAGATATCACGGTTTAGAGGGAAAGACAGAGAGGCCAGGCTTAGCCCTCCTTCTAGAATGATGAAATCACCTAGGATGATGATCTCCACTTGGACCCAAGGCAGAGATCTAAACACCTTCTGTCCCCAACCATCAAGGGCTCTCACTTAAATAAACATACTCTATGGACACTCCAAAGTGTCTCTCACTCTTTTCTTCTGGCTCATTTATGCACCTCAATGTAACAGCAACAGAAAAACTTGGATCCCACACATAAGACAAGAGAAGGTGCCAACTAGAGGTTGAACATTAACAGACAAAGACCTGGTGTTCATGTCGAGACATCAAGTATGCTACCTGACCATAGAATAACCAAGATGTGTACTTTAATTTCTCCATTGAACTGGAAGAAGGTTTCGAAACCATATTTTACCTTGTTGCAGAGACTTTCTCTATACTCAGGTACTAACAATTGCCCTTGACAAAGGTGCAAAATATATCACAAAATGTGGCTGTGCCCCATTTTTTGGTTAAAGAAAGTCTTTTTCCTAACAAGCATGGTCTGTAAACTAATACAGCTTGCTGGTGGTTCTTGAATCCAGCTTCAAAAAGTGTAGTGAGAAAAGACCTGAGACAACCATATCAGAGGAAAACAAAACTTGTATCTTATCTGACTACAGCTGTCATTAACAGAAGGGTGATCTTACCAAGGAATGTGCTGGAATTTCTGCCACTGAGCAGTAAATCAAGGTTAGGTGTCTTTCAAAAGGAGGTGGTAAACCTCAAACAGAAGATGCAGACCTGAGATATGAATTGCTGAGCGAGGTTCTATGCCCTGTGTTACGCTGGGGGTCAAAGAGCATTATCATAATGGTCTCATCTGGCCTTTCAAAATTTATGAGTCAAATACTACAGCAAGCAGAAGTTATTTATGGATTTATTTTTGATAGGGTATTTAAATATACTGTGTTTATTAAGTGTTAATATTGTAAAGAAAGGTCTACAGTACTCAAATCAGAATGTGTCTTTGCAATTTTCAATCAATCAGCTCATACTGTCTCCTAATGTTACATTATTAATTTTGGTCTTGGACCTTTGTTTGAAATTATTTGATAGACTGGGTTTTGTACTGAATTTGCCTTTTTGTAATGCCTTCTGTTTTGGGACAAGGCTGTGACCAAGTTTTTAAAAAGCATTCAGGGCAACTTTGCTACTCTAAGATGTAACATCATTTATTTAGTTACTTTTTGCTAGTTTGATTATGTGTTTCTTGTTAGAATAAAGGGACTGAAGCAGAAATACAGGACAAAAAAAAAAAAAAAGAAAACCCAAANCAATCCAAAACCAACTGGGATAAGCAAATTCCTGACACCAGGTCTGAGATTCTCAAAATGTGCTCTACTAAGATATGTGACAGTGACAATATATATTTTGTGTTTGACAGACAAACTTGAGGTGAAGAAAGTTGGCTTTGGAGTCCACACCTAGGAAAGAGGCTTAATTTATACAATTTTTTTTTTAAATGTTGTTTCCCTTTTGTCCCGTTGGAAAAATAAGAGGATAATAGGCAATTTTGCAATGCACAATGGAATTGATAAAGTTCTTTATCTCCATAGTTAAACTTCAAGAATTGGTAATAAAAATGTGCTGGTATTCAGATCTCCTTTGAAACTTAATATAAAAATGAATTCCTAAGTCTTTGCTCCTCTGCTTACACTTGTCTAAGATCAAAGCAAATATACTCGAAATCAGTTAGCTAGGATGGTTTAGATATACTCGGCTGCTCAAAAAAATCCATTTTCATGTCACGTAATATTTTCACACATTTCTCAACTTCCGTATGGAAAAATAGAGTGCGAGTTCTTTTTCAACACCTAGAAATAAACTATAACCATGCATTTGGTATTTTCAAAATGAGCATGTGCTTGGTTTTCCAGTGGCAGCTTTCTGTAACGGAGAACATGTCACACAAAACTGTTGTTTTGCCTTTTGTGTTTCACCCAAAGCCCCATTCCCTCTCCACCTAGCAAGCACTGTGAATAACTTGAAACTTAGTTGCAGTAGCTGGTTCCTGATGGATCTGAACAGATGCAGTTCAGTTCTCTGGTGCCCCTTAGTGTTAGGTCTTGGAGCTCAAGGGAAAAAATAAGGCTATAAAATAATATCTGAAAATCAACAAGCTGTATGCAGTGAGGGAAAGAATCTTAAGTATAGACTGTAGCTGCCTTCTCTCAAAGTTCCTTCAAAACTTTGTTACCATAAATCTGATCTAATTAGCAGTAATTTATTTGAAATGGTTTAATGAATTACGTGAAGAAAAATGAAAAACTCTTCTCAAAAATATCGCTGGGGAAGTATGTCCCTTGAATAACTCTAGTGGTTAATAATAATTCACTTTGAAATTACATTTTTTACTGGGAATATTTATTACTTGTGTTTCAAAGCTTGGCAAGTATGAGGAACTCATAGAATCCTGTCTTCCTAGCTGGTGGAGTCACCAGATGTTTCACAGATGAATCTCCTTAAAGTAATGTGGCTCAGTGTCATCTCTGCCACACTGTGCTTTAATCAATACAATCAGAACTGATGTTCTTTAATTCTTTGACTCATGATATGTAAGAGAACTGATTTATTGAGCACTGTAGATAAAGTCTAATAGGATGAGCATGTGCACAAATTCAATATAGTTAGAGCTATTGCTTAAACTACATGTGTTTTCTTTGTGAAAATACTTTAGCTTAACAAGCAAAAATATCTATTGATGTAACACGTTCATGGCAATAAACCCCTTTTTGTAAGAGAAAGCTTTGCTGTTTCAAAGCAAATATTCGTATTTTTGCCTGATATCAAGCAAAGAGTAATTTCCTGCATAAATCTCTTTCTTTACTTTGTTGATTACAAAACTATAACATCAAAAGAACAGTATATAGGTCTTTCAGAAGATTTTAACAGGTTTGAGACACACATCTTTTCTTTGCAATGTGTATACTTTATATACAAAAAAGCTTAGTTTGTAATTGCTAAGCAGTGTTTATTTTTGTAAAAAACAGGTTATTTTAAAGAGACTAGATTTCATTTTATTTTTAGGTTGATTGGTTCTACTGATAGGAGCAATTATTGCAAAAATTATTAACAGAAATACTCAGTTAAATATTTGCACTGAAGGCTCATTCACCACTTTTAATACCAAGCAGATATAATCAGACCCTTTACTAGTACCTCATAGTGATTTTTTAACGGTTAAAACTATTTGTCTTAGCAATATCTATACATTATTTGTAGGCAAAATCATATGTCATCTATGTGCTTTAACATCCACAGAGTTGTTTAGGTTTTGGTTTATTTCAACATCTTAAAACAAATTTTGGATATTACATTTCCCATTCCCTGGGAAGTGGATCGGAGATTTAATTATCTCAATCCATTTGACGAAAAAAAATTACCCATGATGGTTGTAAGATACAAAGAAGTAAAGAATACTGAAGAATTAAATTTTTTTTCATCACATTCTTAATGTCTTAGTTTCCTATTCAGTATTTTTCTGAAAGCTCAATTTTTGTGAGAAAGATTCAGGCGTCTGGGCCTGATTGCTCCAAAGCAATGGGAAATTTATGTTAATGTTATCAGAATCTTCTAATCCTTGTTCGAGCAGCACTAATGCAGATTTTAAGATTCTTCCATTCTCCTTTGTTCACACTTTCCACATTACCTTCAATTTTGTCTCTTTGGCTTGATTTTTTTTAGATTTTCTTACCAAATTAGAGAATTAACTATCACACATCAAGTTATAAAAGTTTGTCCAACTGGATTTTAAAAGGCTGTGCAGTACAAACTTTGAAGATACTGAGGTCATTGATTGAATTATCTTGCAGATGTTTTCTCGGTATCCTATGAGACCTCTTGTTAGAGAACGAGAACATATTTTTGTTTGTTGACATTTTCAGCCATGGAACATTAAATGGAGAGCATAGAGAGTCTGATAATGTCTCTCCAAAAACTGTAGGTCATCTTTATCATGGCATCTTTATAATGAGAGCGCAGCCATAATACTACATCCATTGGGCATATTTGGACATGATCTGAAATGAGCTAAAGCTCTTCTTCGTTAACTGAAACTATCAAAAAAGTGAAATATAACTTTTACACATGAGTGCAGCAGGAAGAAGATAATATAAATGTCTCACACAAATTAGCCCTTGCCTATTAAGGTCTGATCCAAAGCATGCTGAGATCAGGGTTTGCCCTGAATGCAATGGAGAAAGGAAACAGACAGAAAAATAAAAATTCTCCCCATATTGAGATGGAAGGAAAAGGACTGAAAGCACCACCAAAAGGTAGATAATGGCTTTTAAATATTTTTCCTTGTTTTCCCTCTCTTATTAATTGCATAAATTTGCTGTCTTCTAATAAATGTAATAGCCTCACTACGTGATTATGCTTTTACAGACAACAAAGACATCTTTTTCGCCTTTTCTTCTTGGTTACCTTATAGGTATCCTAGCTCTTCCTTGTGTCAAAATTAAACTTATAGGAAAGAGATAGCATTTGATTTTTCTTAGAAATACTCTTTTCTAATCTTTTTCTTAAATAAGAATATGTGTGCACTGTGTACAAAGTCCTCGTTTTTTGGTTAACCAGTCAAATAGTTTTCCTTTGTTGTTTTTTATTCTGATGGAAAGAAAAAAGAAAACTTCTAGAGATAACTTCACTATTTCATTCATAGTCTTCTGGATTCCTCTTTAAGCATTTAAGATGTATTGTATCACCCTGAGTTACACAGTCTTCATTAGGTTGGTTTTATTTTCTGATGTATGATGTTTCTATTCCAGAATTCCGACTAACTTGAATTTGTAGCCCCATGTTCATACATGTCTGTAGTACGAAGGATGTGGAAAAGAGAAAGAACTAATTTAGAAATAATGTTATGCTAACAAGCAAACTTCTCCTTACTTTTCACCACACATTTTATTGCACATTCCTTGGAAATATATCATCCTAAAAAAACTCTTTTCAGATTGACCATACAAAATGTTTGGTAATATTTTTATGTTTCAAGCACTCATGGCTGCAATGTAAATTTTATATGCATGACAGTGTGGGCATGCAAGAGACCTTCCTGCCTATGGGGGTTTCTTGTTTGACCAAAAGAAATATCCCTACTACTAAAATATAGGTAGCTATCTGCAGATTTGATACAGAGTTTGAATATAGGTTGAATAGCTATAATTGTAAAACATACATATGTGTGTTCTAAAAATATAAACAATTTCAGCACGTTTCCTCTCATTTAGCTTTAGCCATGCAGACTTAAGCATCCAGTCAAAGCTTATCTTTGCGCCAGGTTATTAATAAGAAAATACAGCTACCTGCAGTACACAACTCATTCCATCCTTAAACAGGTTTCTAAGACAGGCACTCTTGTATGGCAAGCCATCTTCTGCCATCTCTTTATACTGAATATGGAAGAAATGCCCTTGATTAACTTTACATTGTTACTTATCTAAGCTGGTTTTGGCTGGGAATAATTTTCTTCAGAGTAGCTGGCGCAGGGATCTGTTTTGGATTTGTGCTGGACACAAGTGGAGATAACACAGGGATGGTTTTGTTATTCCTGCAAAGTGCTTGCCTATCACAGTCCATCAGTGAGGAGGCTGGGGCTTCACAAGGAGCTGGGGGTGGTGAGGGGTGTCACAACCAGGACATCCAAGGCAGGCTGATTCCAGCTGACCACAGGGATAGCCCAGACTATATGGCGTCTGGCTCAGCATACAAAACTGGGGGAAGAATGAAAGCAGGAATGTTCAGGGTGATGGTGTTTGTCTTCCCAAGTCACTGCTACATGTGATGGGGCCTGGCTTTCCCAGGAATTGCTGAACACCTGCCTGCCCATGGGAAGTGCTGATTGAATTCCTTGTTTTTCTTTGCTTGTTTGCATGGCTCTTGCTCTACCTACTAAATTGCCTTTATCTCAGCCCACGAGTTTTCTCACTTTTGCCCTTCTGATTCTCTCCACCATCCCACAAGAGAGAATGAGCTGCGTTCAGCTGAGTTGCTGGGTGGGGTTTGAACATGATACTATTGAACTCAGCTTGTAATATTTAAAAAGCAAGCAATCATTTTAAATTAATCAGAAAGATTTCTGGCTCTGTCCTGGTGTCCTGTAAAAGATTCATCCTCAAGAAAAAAACTACAGATGAGTGTTGAAGTACGTATTTCACGCTTTTGTATCTTCTGTTTCTAGTTTCAGTTACTAGTAAAGCAGACATGAATGAACCATACATTGGCAGTCCTTATTTTTGGAGCCAGGTCCTATCCTTTTCCATCAAAATACAATATCCTGCCTTCTGCCAACTGGCTGCAATGCCATCTGCCAGGAAGAGAGAGATAGGGTGGGTTTTTCACTCTGCCTTCCAGGGTTATTCCTGTGAAGAAGGCATGTGACTCAAGTTGTAGGATGACTCAAGCTCTTATGGTCTTCTTGGAGTCATCCCACAATCAATTTAATGTGTCTGACCCGAAGACAAATGTCTCCTTTTGTCTGAAACACCACCAGCAATTTTCTAAACTTTGGCTTCTGTTCCATATGCCTTGTAAAAGATTCAGAGAACTGAACACAGGCTGAAAGCAAAGAGCTCCTGATACTTTAGTCTATTTCCACTCTTTAGACGGGTACAATTCTGGACATTCTCTTTTCCTCAGAATCTCTATTTCTAAAACGGGGAGGTTGAAGAATTAGGTAATGCCTGCAAAGTGCTGTTTTAAATAATAAAAATAATGAATTTACTCTTGATGGATTATTATATAGATCAGTATGTAATGTTATGTATCTCATCTAGTTCCTAAGGACTGAATATTTGTTATTGTTTCAAAGAGATTGCTCTCCATTTCTGAGTGGCTACAGACTTCTGTGAACACACAAAGATTTTCTACAAAAGAGATCTCATTCAGATCATTCTCAGTCTTAGAGTAAACAAACAATATTGCTTTTCTAATTTTCCGGTAAAATACATTACTTGATATTTGGCGATATATTGCATTTTCATTAGATTGCTGGAAAGGAGGTACTTTATTTGCATGCTTTTATCTTGTGGGGAGAAGAAATGTAATTACACTGGGTGCTTTAGTCTCCTAATTAGTTTCACTGGGTCTTAGATTTAACTCTTACATTCTGTTGAAGTTCATTTTTCTTCTCTTTCCTTTTATCTTCTCTATTTTTGTTTGTTTGCTTGTTTGTTTGTTTCTGAAGGCACAGCCCTGATGGCTGGCTGTGGCTGCATGACACTCACTTTTCCCACAGCACCAGAGTAAATATCGCTCCCAGCCTGTTACCTAGCATATTCCGAGTCTTGCTAGGGATAGGCAGATTCTGCCTCTAAGTACCACCATTACGGGTATAATTTGCTTCAAGCCACAAACAGGGCTGGCTCAGGGTCAGTGGAAGTGCACTGTGTGTTGCTGAGGTGACTGCATGCTCTCAGAACTCACAAACCATCATTTCATAAAAGGCTGGATAGCTCTGCTGCATAAGGGCTTCATGAAACAATAAGAGAAAACACTTCAGAAGGGTAGTGATCTTCAGCTTCTTTCCATAATTCCTCTAAAAGGATACTGCAGTTTCACTGTCATTACTTATTTTTAAACATTTCTTATCATTTCTTAAAGGCAACAACTCCTTCAAACCCTTAATTTTGGAAGAATGTCTGAATTACAGGCCAAATCCCTTTTAGTAAACAAAAATGCAAAAATGAAGGGGGAGTCACTGCTTTAATTTAGACACCTAAATTAGCACTGACAGTGAGGGAATTCATTAATGTAACATAGCTCATCTCTAAAGCCCTCCCTTTAGTCAATGTAGGGAGAGAATTGCAGGGAATAATTTGAATTAGACCCCTTTTCCACATCACCCTGAAGAACATCTCACTCTCCTCTCTGTCCACTGAGCCCCAGGAGGGAGCTGGTTTAGTTTGGCTCCTAAAGTGAGGGTTAAAGCTCCAGAGTCTCTAATGTGCAGGGCAAATAAATTAAAATCATGAGAAGGTGTAGTAAGTGGTTGATAGACACACAGGATCGGGGAGGGTGAGAGTGTTATGGCAGTAAATTCACTTTAAGGGATAACCAGTGGGGACATTGCAATTCATATTGACTTTACCGATACTTGGAGAAATCCTTTTGAAAAGGAAATCTACTGTTTCACTTTTTCCCAGTTTGTTTTCTTCTTGTTTAAGATAAATGTTTCTGGCTACCTTATTTACCAATGGCTGTAAAAGCCACCCTCTTTTCTTTCAGTTCCTGCAGGGGCTAGCTTGAATAAAAGAAACAAATTTGGAGGTTCAGAACAGTGAAACTTGTGCTGCTCATAAAAGGTGTCAGGCCAGACCAAATTAAACAGTTCTTTGACCTGCTGGTTTTAAGTTTACTCCTAGAGCAAATATACTCTTGTCTTAAGGTACACTAAAAGCAAAGCTGACATAGCTAGATTAAGAAGTGATGATTTACCAAAATACGAGTATTAGCCTAATATCAATACTCAACTGTGACGGACAAAAGACTCTCTAACAATTTAAAGTTAGAAAGTGTATGTTTATTCTGCACTGGGCAGCAGCGTGGGGTAGCCCCCTAATACRCACTGCAAAATTACAGGTGGTCACAGAGTCTATTTATTGACAAAAGGTTCAAACAAATGCATATTCGTAATACCAGCCCCTCCCATCCCCTGCTTCCTATGGCAATTATCTTGAATGGCTATTAAGCATGCATGGTTGGCTTCTTGAATTAAGTCTGGGGTCGTTTTTGTGG
>PYHW01010271.1:4298910-4317452 GCA_013186435.1 Turdus rufiventris
GCCATGCCGCGATTCTGTTACTATTTGGCAACTTTGTTGCATGCGGGTCCTCGCTGTGAACGACAGAGCGGCTTATATTCAGGTGTGGTTTATTTAAGGACAAAGAACTAAATGTTTGCCAACACCCAGAGATGCGGCTTATAGTCCATGCGGCTTATATTAGTGAATTCACTGTACCTATTTCTTCCACAGTTACCTGTCTTCAGTAAATTCCAGATTTCTGGTACTGTTTTTAGACAGCATACATTATTCTGCTCAACATATGTAGAAACTAAGCTTGGAAAAGATAAAAAGAGTAGGATAGCCTGACAATATATGACAGATTAAAAGTAGAATGATATTTCATCAAAATACTGCATGTGGATTTTTTCCCTCAAAACTCAGCTGAAATTTTCAGTCTTACTCCTAGTGAATCAGCATCAAATAAAATGCCAGCAAAAACATGTATTATTAATGTGTTGATAAGATGCAAGCTTTAAAAGTTATTGAAATTCACCCCAAAATTTCTGTATCATGTTAAAATCCAGTTTGTTTTAAGCGAACTGGTGTTATCAAAAGTTGTTAAAAAGTAAAGTCAATTTGAAGCATAGGATGGTGTGAGAGAAGTGAAAATACAGCTGCCTAACATCGAACTGTGTCTCTTGTAACAAGTAGTTCTAAGTCTGGGATCTGAGTAATACAGAGGGATTGCTATTTTTTTCTATTATTTAACCATTCATTAAAATGTATTTGAAAGCAAATTAAAGTTTGGAGATATGAAACAACTCATGCAAATGATTATCTTACTGATAGACCTTCACTTTCAACTTAGAGTATAAATAAGCACGATTTGAGGTGTCTGGAAGGCTGAAAACCCACTTGTCAGTAAAGTAAAATACATTATTCAACCCATGGGCAGAGAAATAATGACTGCATCTTGAACAGTCATCAGTCTCCATAGGATCAGTGTTTCTTTTTATGGGAAGGTACACAACTTTCTCCTGTCATCACAAAATTGCCCAAGTTCTCACGGTCTGGTTCCTGTGTTATGACCTTGCCTCCATTTAAGAGCAGCTGGCATGAATGTTGATTTTGAGAAGTGCCCATCCAATTGGAATTCATAGCAAAAAAAAAAATTAAATTAAAAAAATAGATGAGGCAAGAAACAAAGTTAAATTTCATATTCCAAATCTATTCCCCTGGGAAATGAGGATTCAGAAGGTATTCACAATGATTCAACACTGTTCAGCTAGGCTACCACTCATAGAAGAATGCTCTTCAGTATAAATTGCTTTTGAAAGGAGCCACAGCCTTGTTGGTTGGGGTGAGAGGTCATAGAGGGGATTTTCAAAAACTTGTAATTTGTCTGTGATAGCATAACATATGTTGAACTGGTCTTTAGTGGTTTTGAAAGTCCCGCATGGCTTTATTTGTATCTATACAGAAAAGAATATGGTTAAAATATGTAATATAAACATAGTAGAAGAATAATAATGCTAATCAAAACAGGGCAATGAATAATTTCAATAAGAATTTGATAATAATATTTTTTTTCTAATATTAGGATTTGTGAATTTGACTCAGTAGAAAGAGTTATTTCCTATCTCTAATAAGAATCCAAAATGTGGTTTCAAATCCCAGGAGAAATAACTTATTTCCTGAATCCTAAAAGTTTTCTAGGCTTGACATTTTCAACAAGACACCTCTTCTCACAGGCTTGAGACTTCCATTTTAATCTTCACCAGGATAATATTTCTTAATTCAGCAGTCACTAGCTGCTAGTCAGCAGCTGTGATAAGCCTAATGCCCTCCTCAGAGAAAAATCCTATTCCACATGGACACCATCATAATAATTTTAGTCCTGGTTATTATCCAATCAGCCTAGGTGTTTTTTTTTGTTTTGTTTTGGGTTTTTTTGTTTGTTTGTTTGGGGTTTTTTGTGGGGTTTTTTTGGGGTTTTTTTGGGGTTTTTTTGTTCAACAGCAGACCTCACAGAATCACAGAAACTCTGAAAATTCATTCTTTTATTTGGAGCAGCTTGGCCCCATTATTTCTCCAGCTTCAGCACAATGAAAACAACTTACATGAGCTGTCAAGGTTTATCTTTCGAATAACTCCTAAATACTTCAGCACAGAAAGTAAAACATGGTGACTAATACTCTAGCATCTGTTGCACATTGTCATGAATCCTGCAGTTGCCAGCCAGCTAAAATGGCAGCACATTTTAGGGCCAGATGTGTCAAGATTTCATCTGCTTCTTCACTGTAATTCTAGGAAATCTAAACTCCTACATCATATATACTCTAAAAGATAAGGCTACGGATAATTTTTTTTTCCTCTGGAGAATACATGATGTGTACTTTGTCAAGTGCAGAGTGGATGCTCTGAGCTTCTCTTATCTAATTGAACATGCAGTTATAGAAGCATTTACTAACAATAAATGAATGAAGAGAATGTCTGAAGATATTCCTACTTTGATGGATTATAAAGTAGAGGGAAAAAGAAGAAAAATCAGCCATCGTATTTGTTTGAGCTGATGAAATCAGTTTCTTGGAAGGATTTCTACAGCTAATAAGACATGATTTTGACTACACCGTACTACACTCTGCCAACAACAAACATTTCATTAAATAAAATGGTTTTCTTAAGAGTAAGATCACAGTTGGCTCTGTTGTCTCAGCCTGATTTCTTATGCTCGAGTTTTGCACGTATTATCCCTTGCCTGTGGAGACTTTGTATGGCCGTTTCTCAAAAAGCCAGACAAGACCTTCTGTCTTAAGTGAAACTTAAAGAAAAGTATTCTGTTCTATTCTATTCTATTCTATTCTATTCTATTCTATTCTATTCTATTCTATTCTATTCTATTCTATTTGTTTCTTACTTTACTAAAGTTTTTCCAGTACTTATTTGCCCCATTAGAAATAATGAGACAATTTCTGAGAGTCAGTCTAGCCGCAGTTCAAATAATTTGGTAGAAGAAATTAATAAAAATATCCTAAAATACATATGCACAACCCAGGAAATACACAGAAATCTTCAGGTACCTAAGCTAAGGAGAACTGCCTAATGTCACTTACAAATATGTAAGTCATTAAAGGACGTAATTCTCCTTGTAGAGCAGTACACACTAAATGAATAAATGACTTGTCCGCTTAGACCACTTCCATAAATCCTGGGATGTATAAATCTAAATATTATATTTCAATTTATTGATGTGTGCCTAATAAAGATGAATCTCCACACAGGTTCAGAGAAGACACACAAAATGTGTCTTCCAGTCATGAGTTATTTTGGAGACTGTTTTATGAAGATACTTTAAATTTTCTTTTATTACCTCCATGCCTTCTGGTCACCCTTTTCAGAAGTCTAGATAATTAACTTAATTTCAAATCACTGTAGGATTCTTAATTCTGTTTTTTTCTTAAAAATACTCTTATTTATGACAATTTTTCTTTCTTCGATCTTCATTTTTTTTTTTTCTTTAATCTACTGATAATTTTCTTTACATGGCAGAAACACACGGATTTTTAAATTTTTTTTAAATTTTAATATTTAAAAGAAAGCCTGCCTTTAGACATACTATCTTATGCTAGAATCCCATCAGATCTTCTAAGATAGGTCAGGTCAGAATGGATTAATAGTTAGAGCAGACACCTCCAAGGAATATCTAGGCCTCTTAGAAAACCTAAATCAATATACAACACAGTAGTAGAGGGCAATGTACAGCTAAAAGTATTATCTTTTATACACATTAAAAACTGATGACTTGGCATTTGTAAAACCCTATGACAGAAATGGTATTGATTTTTCATGCCTCACTTTTGTGTATTGCACTCAGAATCATTAAATTTTTAAAACTTGGGCTGCCAAAATATGGTATTTCCTGTTGGGGCTGTGGTCAGTCCATCACATGTCATCTTCTCAGGGGAAAGATCGCGGGGAGATTTTTGCTTCAATGCCTGGAGCACCTCCTCTCCTGCCTCACTGACTTGGTATCTGCAGGGTTTCTCACATATTCTTACTCCTCTATCCAGCTACAACTGTGAAGGGGTTTTTTGCCACTTCTTAAATCTGGTATCTCAGAGACACTATTGCTGATGGACTCAGCCTTGGCCAGTAGCAAATCCATCTTGGAGGCACTGGTGTTGGCTTTATCAGCCATAGGGGAAGATTCTAGTGGCTTCTGCAGAAGCCACTCTTGTAGCCCCCCTCCTATCACCAAAACCTTGCCATCCAATAAAAAAATCTCTTCTCTAATGACAAATAAGTAGCAACTGACATTTGAGTACTCTAGGGATTGCTTTGGTGATAAAATCAAAATTACAGAATTCATCTTAAGCTAGGACAGAAACTATCTCTTCTGGTTCTTACTGATTACTGTTGATCTTGCTTGCTGCAAGCCTCAACTAATTTGATACATGGATTATCCCTTCTTAAACTGTGAATACAGAGACTGGCCCAAGTTACGACGTTTTGGTGCAGTTTCAGTGGAAGCTCATCTCTAACTGGGAAGAAATAAAAATGGTTGATGTATTCTAAGATCCTCTGTCATGCAAGATTTTTCTTATGCTTACTGTTCTCTGGGGAATCAATGCCAGCGTGTCCCATCCAGGGAGGAGGAGCTGTACTTCACCCTGTAATTTCTGTAACGTTATAACCTGTTAGGATGTCAATAGAACTTCTCCCTACCCGTTTTTCCACATATGGATCAGGCTTCACCTTTTCTTCTTCTCTATCTAAAATCTGTATGTCAATCCATAAAGCTTATTTGTCACTGATTCTTCTGTAGCAATGTCTCCTCCCTTTCAGTCATGGGTGTTTTTTTACACCAAAGAGAGGGCTTTAGAAAATTGCTGGCTGTGCTATCCAGCCCATGCCCATGCCAGCATGACCCAGAATGTCAGGTATTCTGGGACAAAGAGAGAGAGGAAAACAGACTTCTCCACAGCAACTCCATATCCATACCTGAACTGCATCCAGCACTCATGCATTCACAACAGCATGAATATTTCATAGTTTCAGTCCTTGCCACATTTTTGGGGAGCTTTTTAATTAATACTTATATTTGTGTACCTTTCCATTCTTTGTTAGGCATCATTCTTTGTTAGATCATGGGCAGCTGCATAAGTGAAATAAAGGCAAGTCATGAGGACTGTGACACAGTGAATCACTGTTTATTCTATCTCTAAAAATGCCTAGAGCCACATAATTTGACTTCAACATTTTCTGTGCTCTACAGTGAATATAATATCACTGGTGATCTCTTCTGCCAATGTTAGTACCAATTACTCTGATGAAAAGAATACAAGAGAATTATTACACCTGGATTATCTTTAACCTGTTTCTTGCTGAACCAAACTTGCCTGTCTTCCATACCATCCCAATGAATTGATGTTTAAATCAATAAGGTAAGAGCAATAATTTCTTCAGACAATACTATATTAGCTTTGCTGGAACATTATGATTCCTTAGACTTCTTTTTCAAGCAAAAAGAGATTAATACTATCAAGATAGTAATCACAAAATATGTATAAAGCAAATATACACAATGTGTATAAAGTAAATTATTGTTTATGGGTGAAAGAAATCAAGATTTATTTTTCATAGAATTATAGAATGGTTTGGGTTGGAAGGGATATTAAAGACCATTTACTTCCAGATTCCCTGTCATGGGCAGGGACACCTTTCACTACACCTGGTTGCCTCATCCATCCTGGCCTTGGACACCTCCAGGGATGGGGAATCTACAGCTTCTCTGGGCAAACTGCCCCTGTGCTTCACTACCTTCATATGAAGAATTTCTTCCTAACATCTAGTCTAAATCTACCCTCTCTCAGAATATTGCCATTCTCCCTTGTCCTATCTCTATGTGCCCTTGCACAAAGCCCCTCTCCAGCTCTCTTGTCAGATTCCATTAGGTGCTGGAAGGCTGTTCTCAGGTATCACTGGAACTTTCTCTTCTCCAGGCTGAACAGCCCCTTCTCTCTCAGCTTGTCCTCATAGAAGTGCTGCAGCCCTCTACATCTCTAAGTATAGATATAATTCCAGTTAGTAAGAGGCTTTTAGGTTTAATTTTTTTTGTAATATTTAAGCCTTCAGGATGTAATCATTATTAACAAATAAACTGGAACACTCTTAGTGCTTGGCAGCTGAATGGCTCAGTTTAGCTGTGGTGGGATGTATCTGTCAAGTGGTCTTGTCTCTCATCTCTAACCATATGAAAGAAACTCCTAGGAAATGTATTTTAAAACTTAGTAAAGAGTAAAATATTTATTTTCAGGCCATCTAGACCTTGCCTAGAACATTGTTCCTACAATACTGAATTGTTTCGGGATTTATTGGGATAGCTGCAATGAGCAATTTTTATGTCTCAGCCTCAGATTTAAAGAAGTTTTACATGCAGAAGGTGTCTTCATGGCCTTCTGTGGCTCATTTCCCTGTCCCTGGCAAGAAGATATAAAAATTCCTTAGCATAAGACTATGTGAGTCCTAGGTTAGACTTGCCTAAGAACTGCTGTGCTTTGCTATCCTTTAATCTCACACAAACACACAGGAAGCAAACCAATTTATTTTATTTCCTTGAAAAGTTATCTTCATACTTTTAGCTATCAAGAAGCTTACAGCTGAGCAAGTAAAAATAGTTATTTCTAGTAAAACATTTTCTATTACAGAAAATTTAAAAATTAATTCCACCAAATTTTACCCTACATAAAGCAGTTCTGTTTGGAAACATACTGTAAAACACTTTTTTGACTGTTACTGATAATTTGCCAGTAGGTCTTAAATGAAGACTTGGGATTTCCAATTGCAGAAAAAAAATTTATTATGGATTTTTTCAGAAGCAGAACTTAATTCTCTGTTCACAAGCTTCCATAACAGCAAAATTTCATCCATCTCTAAAGAGAGTAATTTTCCACTATTAAGTACATAACTAATATGTTGGGAGGGAACATACTTCTGTTCCTCCAATGAGATATTGATTTAATATCACTAATCTATAGGATCACAATGTCTAAATTAAAGCTAAGAGATTGACTAGTTTCTGAAAGCTCTTTAGGGACTCTAAGTCAATGTCAGTAATGCTAGGTATTAGTATAGCACAATCTTTTGAGATACCTTATAGATATTAATTATGCCTCAGAATAACCCTGTTATCTATAAATAAGGTATGGAACATATTCACTACTTAAAAATCAACGTCTACTTTTTCTTTTTTTTTTTTTCCAGGTACTGTATTCCTAGAGAGAAGACTTCAAGAGAGAAAGAAAAACTGTCTTGTGAAAAACTTTTCAGTTTCTCAAATCATGCTTTCTTCAAATAAATTAGTATTTTCTGTAGTGGTTTTCTACTTCCACATCTGTCTTTTAAAAAATTAGCAAGAAAAACAAAAGTTAAGGAAGAGCAAATAAAGTCCTAATAGAAAGAAGAAAATAGAAAACACTATTTCACGCAGATATGAAGAGATTTATATAATTCAAGGAGACTTGTTATATTTTGAAGAGTGATATATTTTGAAGGATGGTAAATACTACACCCAGTTGTGGGATCCCCAGCACAAGAAAGACATTGATTTGTTGGACTAAGTCCTGAGGAGGGTCACCAAAACCCTGTTTGGGAGATGGAGTACAGCTTCTGTGAGGAAACGCTAGGAGAATTGAAATTGCTCATCCTGGAGAAAAGAAGTCTTTGGGATCTTGCCAATTTTTTGCTTTCCAATACCTTCAGCAAGCCTACAAGATGGACAGAGACTATTTACTAAGACATGTAGTGAGAGAACAAGGGGAATGGCTTCAACCTGAAAGACTGTAGGTTTAGGTTAGATATTAGGAAGAAATTCTTTACTGTGACAGTTATGAGGCACTGGAACAGTTTTCCCAGAAAAGTTGTGGATTTTGCATATCTGGAAGTGTTTAAGGTCAGATTGGATGAGGTTCTGAGCAACCAAGTCTAGTGGAAGGTGTCCCTGCCCACATCATCAGGGGTGTTGGAACCAGATGATCTTTGAGATTCTTTCTGACCTAGGCCATTCTATGATTCTATAATAATTCTATAATTAATTCTATGATAAGCAGAAATTTTAAAATGAAAGAGTGTACACATGTGCAAAATTTTGCATGTTTTCAAGTTAACTCTATTTAAGAGGTTCTAGCATTTATGAGGCACTAGTACATACTGGTGTACCAAATTAGTTTTATTCTAATAAACATACTGTTGGCTGAGCTTCTCAACAAGGGAAGACAGAAGATAAATTGCCAAAGAGACCTGAAAGCAGAGCCAGTCTTTCACCTACCTATTCACCAGACTACTCTCTTCTGCATGGTCTTTTTGATTGCAAAAAGCCCCAAAAAACAGCAACAAAAACAAAACCAACAACAACAAAAACAAAAACAACAAAAAACCCCAACAACAACAACAAAAAAAATCCAACAAACAAACATAAAAAATGCTAGGAATTTATTTCAAGAGGAGTACCTAATTTTATGACGTTTTCCTATGTTGCCCCATGAAAGCCTGAGGTGGAAAGCTCTTTATTTATGAACCAGACTGGGTTATAAAATAAGTATTGCCAGTTTATCCTCACATTAGCATTCATTTCATGATTTTTATTTTTTTCTCTGGTAGAAAAACTGCCTACACCCCTGCTCACCATGGCAACTGAAGAATCTAGCAGCAGACTCAGGGTAGGAAAAGCATAAGGAAAAAAAAAAACAACTCGAAAATATCCCCTGATACTAAAATTGATTTTGTTTTCACAGCAACACACTATGAAATTGCAGGAGAAAGACAGCTATCTACCTATATTTCAGATGGAATCACCCAGCATGGGAGGAGTACAACAAATAGTGTGTCTGTTTGCATGTTACACTGGAGTATGTTAAGGGTAGGTGGCACTTATTTCCAAAGCATGTTTTGACTGCTGAGGGAGGATGAGATACTGACAATGACATGTTAGTGGATGTTTCTGCAGAAGAGAAGACATTCCTGTGTACTGGATGGAAATCACAGCAATTTTGTTTGAAAAGTTTTTCTTCTATTTCTGAGCTAGTGCAGCGCATGCAGCTGTTGACTAATATTTACCAGTATGTCTTAAACACCCAGAAAAAGTGAAGCAAGGTCTTTCAACCACTGTCAGAAGGAAAAAAAACCACTGATGTTTTCATGATGATTTTTTATTTTAATGCTATACAGGAATATCAACTGCAGAGGTTATAGTTACTTAAAAAAAAAAAATAATATTAATTTATGAGAGCAATTTCCCATAGATTGCTAAAACAAGGCATTTTAAAAATTACTTGGACACAAACATCAAATTAGCAATAATTAAAATTGCTATTTTAGTATATATTATATATTAATTATATATTATATATTATTACATTATAATATGTATTATGTATTATATATTATACATTATACATTATACATTATATATATTTAATATATTATATATTTTTATTTTCTAATCAGGAAAACATATTAGAAATGAGAAAGGAATAAACAACATAATTTCCCACCTTTTTGAAGACAAAGGAGCATGCATTAAAATTAGCAAATAAAAAAAAACATCAATGAAAAGTTTTCTTCATGTATGTGACAGAACAATTGGATTCATATGATTAAGGAAAACAGTCCCACACACATTAACCTAATAGCAGTAGACTAGTATATTGAAGGTTTCTTACATAAACCTGCTTCAAGAGTCCATTTTTTTCTTAATGAAAGGACAATAGGTAAAATAGCCCTCACATCTGTGATTAGTTGCAGATGACTTGAGACAGATTTCTTTTTAAAAAATGAACAAATATCATTTTCCACCACATATTGAAGTGTTCATAGCAAAGTATTCCATATAATAAAAAGACAGCTCTTAACAAAAATGCTTCTGTGTGGAGGCCACAGCTCACAAACTCATTCTGTGCCTACTATACCCACTGGAATATCATGTCTCCCTCCAAAAACAGCCTTCACACATCCTGCTTGGGGAGGCAAGTGGTGGTTGCCCAGCGCTAGACCCAGCTCTAGGGGCTGAGATACATAACTGTGCCTACAGTGCAGATGACATTGCTGTCAAAAACCTGGTGATCATGGTTTTCTATTGCAAAGAAATTGGAATAGGAGGTTATCAGGTTTGACAAGCCCCATGGTGGTGTGCATGTGTTCAGAAAAAAATGGGATGAATTTTTGCGTGATTTTGTTAACATTCAGCTTATTGTATTTTAATTTCATAAATTAGCTTTCTGTTGCTATTTATTCTTTAACTATCTGAGCTATCCTCTCTCACTGAATGTAGGTTGCAGGAGAATGAAGGAGAGGATAAACAAAATACAGAAAGCAGATATAATGTTTCAGGAAATGGAGCCAGAGTTGAAGACAATCAAAGTCAAATAACAAAAACAGAGGAATGGAAAGGTATGTATTTATAAGGAAAGATAAAAGTGAAAATAATGAGGTGGCATTGTAAATTAATGATATGAAATATTGGTTAAAAAACAAAGGGTTTTTTTTTAAAGGAATACTTAAGTTAAAAGCACTTGGGGAATGAGTGACCTAGAATTTATCTTCAGGCAGTTTTAGAACAATGTTCTATACCTCCATGCAAATTCTACAGTAATTAGAAGTCCTGAGAGACGAAGGTACTTGCTAGTTCTAAGATGTACAACCAGCTTGGAATACCAAGATAAAAACATTCATCTAGCTAGAGTTTGCATTTAAAGCAGTGGGGAAAAATGTCGAAATGCTCCAGAAATAGTGCAAGAAAATCAGCTGCAGAAAGGCAATATAAATTTGCCAAGAGACAAGGGAGAACTGGAAAAAGGGCTCATAAAAAAAAATGCAAGAATGAAGACAGACATGCCAAAAATTGAAAGATAAAAGTTATTTTATTTATGCAAATAAAAGGGAAATAATGAATAAATGGGTCACTCTCTGCAATTATTCATCTTCCTGACATTAAAGATAATCAGTGTAGTATAGCACTAAAACTAAAGTAATCATTTGCATCTGTGTTCCAGAAGCAAGGATGTGGACTTGGAGGTTGAGTCAGCATCAATAATATTATAATATTGAAGTCTCTGAAATGTCCATGAAACATGCTTTCCCTGATTTAGCAAGGGCTTGAAACAGATTATTTACTCCTATGTATGTGTGACCTATCTTTTACTTAATGTTTTCAGTTTCTTTTAGTGATAAGTTAGTCATGGGAAGATGACTGCACATCTCCTCAAATTAGTTTTGTAAACACTGAAGAAGCGCTTCAGTGGAAGCACTTCTCCAGTTTACAAAGGTACTGCTGAGTAATGAGAGGTGTCACTCAGGTTTTAAGTATGCATACTTGCCAAGGAAAAACTGGGCTTTTATGTTATAATTTTCCTTCCTACTTATCTACGAAATATAGCTCTTGTATTCAGTTGCACTATATTTGTATTATGTCAAAAAGACACAATTCTATTTCTTATAATTAGATACTTGTCAGCAGTGTAACAGTAAGAGCTTTGGATAAACTCTCCATTTTGATGTTCTAGGATGAGTAATGCAAAATAGGAAGATTATATATTCTTTATTTTCATTCATCTGCAAGTATTTTCAACCACTTCAACTTACTATTTTACTATTTTAATTCACAGTTTTTAAAATTTAAATTAAATTTTCTGGATCAAGATTGAATAAAATAAAATAAAATAAAATGGGGGCGAGGGAATATATCGAAATATAGAGCCAAACTGCCAAAGGATAGAATTTCACTTGGGAAAATTTCATGACAATTTGCCTCTAAAAGACAGAAAAATATTTGCTGGAAAGTTGAATTCCTGTTAGCCCTCCTTCATTATGCGAAGTGGCATCTCCAAACCCCTCAGGCAGGTATTTCCAATAGAAACCAAAAGAAAAAGTGATAAAGAAATTTAAATCTAATAAGATACTTTGACAGAATATTTACAAGTGATCAGCAGTGTATTAAGCTGTAGAGAATACTCATCACAGTCACTCTGGCTTGTTATATTCTCTCATGCAGAACTACCTAACCCAAGGCTAGATGGCTCTGAAATTTGACAGCAAATTTCTGAGCATTAGAGGGTGCACTTATTATCATCAACAGCTTCAGTATGTGAGTGTGCATATGTACTAAATTAAGTAAGGTGTTATCTGCAAGTTTCCTTATTTATAGATACACTTTTCCTCACTCTTTTCCTCCAGGTTTTAAATATTTTTTTAATGAATGATTCAAAAGAAGACATCTTTAGTACAAATGAGCAAAGAGTGCGAGTCAATCCTTGCATGGAATGAATCAGAGCAACTACACTGAGAAAGAGCACCAGCTGAGAATCCACTCCAAAACATTAATGTTTTCATTCATAGCAATGTAATATCTCAAAACCTTCATCCCAAACCCAGTGCCTAGACTGCTTAAATCCAGCTCTTTGGTAATACTGTTCTTTGTGCCATAGAGAAATCACATGGCACAAGGAAAATAATCTGTGTGAAATAATCTGTTTTCATGTCTTCATTAAAACAGATTATTTCAAGGCAGTACCCTTCTCAGAAGAAAAGCAAAGCAGCAGTCCTAGTTTCAAAACCACCAAACCAGATGACATTTAAAAAACAAAAACAAAAACAAAAACAAAAACAAAAACAAAAACAAAAACAAAAACAAAAACAAAAACAAAAACAAAAACAAAAACAAAAACATGACTTTGGTCAAAATCTACATGCAGAATTCCTGCATTTTAAGAGGAATATTTTAACCTTTTGGAAAGGAAAAGGCAAAATTTGAACGGCTGATTATTGTATTTTTACATTTTTTGGACATGCCTCATTCATAGCCGTTGCCCATAAAATAAGATGTTATTAAAGTTCCATCTTAATTTTGAAGTTTTTTAGGTTCTTCTTATAACCGGAATTTCTTAGCATCCAATATTGGATTTGCAGAAGGTATTTTACTTTAGTGTGGAGTTGCTATTGTAAGACATTTAATTTCAATTTTATTGCTATAAATCCATTCTGTGCTATGTTGAGTTGTTATTTGCCAAGAACCCAAGGACATAACAAACCTATTTTAGCTGGAAAAGTCCAGCAATAGTACACATCAGGCCACTGACAGTACACCAGGAATGACAGAAAAGCATATCCTCAGCAATCATCAGTCATTGCTGAGAACAGGATTCTGTCTCACCTTTGGAACTGTTCAACAAATTTAGTGAATATCCTGTAAAAACTTTGTCCTGGAGTACTTCAAGAAGCTAGAGATAGTACTGACATATGGGCAGCATCTGATGAAGTTATTTCCAGAAAATCTGAAAGGATATTTTGGAAGCAGGTCTGCTAGAAAATATGTTTGATACCTAAAAGATCACTCAGAAAAACAAAAGAGATCTAGTGGAAATGTGAATTAACCATTTCTCTATTGCTCTCTGGATATGACTAATTTCCATTTTTTTCCTTTCACCTAAACTGTTTTCTAATCACCCTGAAACTGGCAGTTGTAGTAGAATGATTTTCTTAGTTATCCTCCTATTATTTATAATAAGTGAAGAGGAAGTGGAGATCTATATATAGAAGAAAACACTAACAATTTAAATATTTGAAAATAATTTGGGAGTAGGGGTACCCCTGCATGATTGCTTGCTCTGGATGAAATACAAAAACTGGAGATAATTAGATTTATATCTGGGGAAAGAGGGAATTCAAAAGGAAGGGTTATAGCCTATCACAACCCTGAGAACAGAAACATGCTTACCTCTTGCTGCCCAGCCTCCCTCAGTGTCTTCCTTCTCTCTGTCCATATCCCAGGACTCCATTTCAACCCATCTCAGGCCAACATTCCCTGCCCCACTGATGTTCCCAGAGTGCCCCATCTCCAGCTCTGTCCCTGCCAACCCTGACTTGCTCACTGGACTTCTCAGGCTGACCTTGGACTTGCCTGACCTTTTCATCTTCTCTGTCCAAGGAGCATCTTATTACCCCAACCTTGGGACTGTGTGGGATAGCAAAGCAAGCCTCCCACTGGATCTTCCCTGACAATAACCAGGAAACCTATACTGAGGGACACCATGAAATGTCAAGAAAGTAGCTCTACAGTTGGGATACTGCGAGCAAGAAATAAGATAGTAGCAGGAGAAAGCAAGCAAGCAAGCAAGAAAGAAATCCATTTTCATCTTTGTTTCCATAGTTTTACTGTACTGATGCTGATACTGATTCAAGCTTGAATAACTTCAGAGGCATTTCATCCAGAAAGACTTGTTTGTGGTTTGTAATTGCTCTTCATAGAGGAGAGTTAAATCAAATAACTATTTCACAAGCTAAAAATACTCTTTAAGATCACAGGATATTAAAAAAAAAAAGATCAGAACTAAACTTGTGGAAAAGGAGAGAAGTCTGCAGAAGCACACTGAGGTTTGGAGTATCTGTTTTAGTTTTTCTGACCAATGAACAACCAGATGTGGTTGTGTGCTGAACAATATTTATACACAATTGCTTCTATGCTGAGAGAAATCTGAGGAACCTGAGGAGAATGAGACATAACTCCACCTCTGCATAAAACATAGCTGCATCAATGCAATACTTTATTTAAATAGTTCATAATTATTTTTTTTTCCTAAACCAAAAATCTCATACTTTTTCTCTCCAGACAAAGCTGTTTTGCCAGACAATGTGAAATGAACATGGTCTGGGCCAAGAGTAAGCAGTTTTCTTGTGTGACATTGTGGAGTCACAGAACATTAAACCTAGTCAAGCACTTTGTATGGTCATCGAGTCCGCCATCTTCAGCTTTTCTCCTGCTGAAGACACAGCCATTTCAGTGTGAGTGGAGGCAGCCATATATTTAGCATCATTTGGTTGTCTGTGGAACAAAAGGGTGATAATTTGTCCTCTTTTAATAAAGGAGATTTATCACAGGATTTTCTCAATCTTTGATGAACAGGATTGTAAGCAGAGACAGATCTTCCATCAGATCCAGCTGTCAGCTGTTCACCTTGTAGAAACTTTTGGGCAGAAAATATCACACTGAAAGTAGCAGTTTTCCTCAGTAAGTACTGTGATCCAGGTATTTAAGTGACAAACAATGCTAAATTAATCAAAACCTCAATTATTCTCTGGTTTTTTGGAGCAAAAGTCAGGGGGTTTTCAAGTTTGAGGCTTTCTCGATAGTGATTGATTTTCTCTCTTGAAAAGACACAGTAAGTAAAAGAAATTATCAATAAAACCTCTTTTGCTGGACAGTTGATATCACTGTTTGAAGCTCAAACTTGGACAGCAATGTTTCATAGTTTCAGCAGAGATTTGGTGCAATAGGTACTGAATTTTAACAGCCTTAGGCAAAACTTCTGGTCTTATTTAAATCTCTGCATTAGGTCTGGGGCTTGTTTGGTGCTTTTTATCTCATCTGCAAATAGTTTCATAAATCCCTTATATTGTGAAAGATGGAAGCAAAAAATTTGTATGCCTAGAATTTAAAAAGATTTTTTTTTTAATTGAACAATTTTCATTGAGTGCCTTTTAAAGCTTCAGAAAGGAGACTCAAAGGGAAAATCTTCCAGTCTTTTAGACATTTCTGGGATTCACCTTGCATTAAGACAGAGATCTTCAGGGAGTAGTTTACTAACATAAAGAAATATCAGTATATATTGGGTATTACAAGGAAAAGTGCATTCTCTTCAGCTGAAAAACAACATATCCAAAGTCAAAAATGTGAATTCTTTGCCATGTCATTTTGGGCTTTAAAACAGATTGCAGTCTCCTTATATTTTTCATTATTTGAAAAATCTACATTTATATTTCCTTTCATGCAGGTAAGATATTCTCTCTATAAATAGTGGCAGATATTCAGAGACATGATAATCACGAATACACACATACACCCACATAAACTCTCTGTTGCTTTTTAAATTTTTCTGTGTTTTACATAGGGTAAGATACAGAGCAGGTTAAGTGCCACCAGTGAAGTTGCCACACATACAGCACAGCCTGAGGTACCTTTTTTTTTCTTTGGGTTTTGTTCATTCTCTCTATAGGCCTTACATTTTCAGCAAGTGCCATATGGACAAAGCAGTTCCTGGTAAAATTTTGGACAACAATTAACATAAGCACAGCAGGAGATTCCAACTGTTGACCCCTAAAAGGTGGTTAATCAACAACATATGGGTTTATTTATCCCAGCAAGCCCTTTTAATTAACAGTTCTGGAAAGTGTGCTTTTTAATGAGCACATTGTTATAATATATTGAGAAAATTCTAAACAGTGCAAATGAAACTCCAGCTTGAAAGAAAATAACATTGTTTAAAAGAAAAAAAAAATCAATGTGTGAGAAACCCTAATGCTAAACTCAAGCAATGTTAGATGAACAATATTTTTGCCTGGAATCAGATCTGAATTTATAAGAAAATCTACAAAGTGCAAAAAGTTGAACTTAGTACTTAACTCATCTTTAAAAAATAAATGCACATTGTAAAGTTTATGTTAAGAATAAAAAATGTCAGTAGGACAGAAGCCTGGTTTGACCCCACTGTCTTAATAATATACCATTACTATAGCACTCATTTTCAAGCTGACAGAAAGAAGATATTTGATGATAGGGTAGGTTGAAAGGAAGAGAGGATTAAAAAATAAACAGTGATGTCAAACTAGAGAAGAGAAGCAAACACTAACAAATGGGCACACAGCACAGAATAAGTAAGCACAAGAAAGGTAACAAACATTAATAATGCCGCTTTATTAATGCAATGCAAATTATTTAAGGTAAGCCTGAGGTAAACCAAAAAGCCTTAAGGTATATCAATTATTAATGGTAAATTATTTAAGGAAAAAAGTAAACCAAATTTTCACTTGGTCTAAACTGGGACAACTACTTACTAAAAGATGATTTACATGTGTCATGAAAACATAGTCAGGTTCTTCATACTAAAGAAATTGAGACAACAAACCAGACAGCCTTTACTTTATCTTTGATCAACTAAAAAGAAAAATGTCTTTGATGGTATTTCTTCTGCTTATAAAACCTCCTGCTGAAAATTAGGTCCCAATGATGAATGCACTGGGATGTCTTAAGGCATTCAAACACTTCTAATTAAGAAGCCATGCAAACTGAAACAACTACTGAGTACCTTGGAGTATACTCATTCTTCACCTCTGAGCACTGCATTCTACCCTTTGTTAAAAGCAACTGCTACACCAGGAGGATGATTTCATCCACATTTATTTATCAGCAAAACTTGATCTGTCCTAGGAGGCAGAAACATAGAAGCATTTTACTCTAATGCAGCATTCTGCGCTAAATTAAAGGCACTTTTCCTCTTAGAAAGTTATTTTTTCAATACTAGAGATATTGGAATCTCTTTAGCTGAGATCTCTGCCCACAGTAAAATGGAAGAACACAGATTTTAAGTATTGTGAACATCAGGCCAGTTCCAGGGCAATTGTAGCTACAGCTACAACCTTCTAAAAATGTTTGCCAAAGAATCTGTTAGTCAGCTGAGATTCTACTAAGTTAGGTGTTATATTTGTCTTCAAAACAAAACAGAAAAGATTTTTGCTTTATCATTGGCTTACTTTGCCACATTAGAAAGAGGAGAAAATAAACTAAATTGGTAATCATTATCTATCTGTATCATGTGCTAACAAGAAACAAGAAAGCAATGACAACATGAGGATTCAGAAAAAAGAAGGAAAGATGGCATTCTCGTAAGGAACCAGTGTAGGGGACTGTTGTCTCTTACTCTGTGGTATGCCACACAAAACCTGCTCAGAGCAGCAAGTTTTTAGACTGCTAACTCTTGCAACTCTGTACAACTGTTAGAAGAAGTAACTACACATCACAAAGCTTAGAGTAAATAGTAAATATTAAAATATCAAAATATTAAAAGCAGGGACAGAAAGATATCCTGATAGGCAGATGTCATTATCCTCTATGATACACATCAGCATTCCATATATTTGAACTTAATGGAAAGCTTCAGTAAAGACTTTCTACATTAAGAAGGATTTTCAGGATTGGCCACTACTAAATAAATCTAAACGCTTTACTTTTAATTAGAAGGTGTTGTTTTCTAAGATGGATGTGTCTGATTGTTCCAATTTTAAAAAAAGATCATTGCTCAATGCCCATAAAGAATATGATTAAGCTGAATACGGTTTACAACCTCTGAGTAAATGTGAATGTCTTCAACTATGCATATAGTACAATGAAAGTAGTCTTAAATCCATTTGAAGGAGGAAAAGAAAGAAAATAGAAAGAAAATTTAAGTGCTGAATAAATTACATGAGCTATCAACCTCCTGCACATTGAAGACTAATTCTTATAAAAAAGACAAAAAAGCCATAGATTATTCCAGCATGTTACCCTAAGTGAACAACTAATTTCATAAAACTGAAGACAGTATCTTACATAAAAATACAGAAAAAGTGAAACCCTTTGTGGCAATTAAGCTAAGTGATTCATGCAGAGCTGTTGATTTCATTTTCAAAAAAAAGATCAATGATTAGGCAAATCTTCTGCCATGGATTTTCTCTGTCATTGTTAGTGGAACTTTTTATTTTTAAAAGATCTTTTGTTCCAACAGAAGATATCTCTG
>PYHW01010271.1:4317870-4374454 GCA_013186435.1 Turdus rufiventris
CTGTTTAGTACCTGCTTTGTCCTGCTGTATGAACTAGAAAAGGGTTTAATTTAGATCCCACATTTTCTTTTCAATAGTTTTTATGGAAAGAAAGAGCTAAGAGTAATTTTAGGCTTGGACTCTGCTTCTGATTTATAGAAAGTGTTTTTTTATTACAAGTGAACCCAGCCAGACATATTAGGAAAACTGATGTAAACAATTTAAAAGATTAGTCCAGTTCTAATGCACCAAAACTAAAAATCAAATGTGAGATACTTTCAGTCCAGTTATCTCAAGGAGTTTGCTTTCCAGGTTAAAAATGAAGACCTAGGAAACACAAACTACACATCTCATTCCTACAAGCACAATAGAGCACTGAAGGGCTAGGTTCAATTTTCAGCACTGTCAAAGGAACCCCAAAGAATATAACCAATGCATTACCAGTTATCTTTTGTGATGATGCAGCAAGATCCTTGTTCATGCTCTTCAGTGTAATGCTCTATTTTATTGAAAGGTAACAATTTCTTTCTGATACAATACTCCTATGGCTCTCTGTTTTTGAAATCTTTGTTGAGAAGGGAGAGATAGCATTCCCTTTAAAATTTTGGAGTTTGGGAGTTAGCCAAGTGAAAATTAGTGAGCTTCCGCTGTAACTAATTGAAGTTAGGTATTGTTTTCATTATACTCTCATCAACTTCACATTTTGTTTATTTTCAAGTGTAGGTTTCAAGTGTTGCAGATGTGTTGGTTAAGTCTCAGGGAGGGAATATCAGCTGTCACACCTGGTTCATTTGCTATGTTATGCCTTTTGGGCACTGAGCTGCAGAGCATCCTTTCCTTTTCTAAAGCTTAGGAGGGGGTTTTGGGTGCTTTGTAATTCATCTCACTTTCTCGTGGTTAAAAATCAATCTATGGCTAAGTGCTCACATAATTTCGATCAAAGTAGGCAAGCCTGCATGATTGTTAGTATCTCTTTGTGATGAAAATCTTTTCATTAATGTAGTACATTGTTGTATTTGTTCTCATGGTCCGTTATATTTGATTTTCTATATCTTTATGTTTTCAGAATCTGAGCAAACTGCATAATGCTTAACAATGAGACTCCTAATATTCTTAAGGAAGCATTTTAATATGCAAAAAAGAGAGATGGCTTTCATCTTTCCAAAGATAAGATTATTTTTATTTGAGGAATCATTGATCTTGAAAGGAAATTTTCTCTTGAATTACAATATAAGGATGATGAATATGTATTGATATAGTGATAGGAAGATTTCTCTTGTTTTCCATGTTTGAAAATTCATTGTTCTTGTGAAGAGAAAATACTTCTTAGAGCTGTTGAGGCTGAGAAGGGGTAAAGGAAAAGGAGATAAAAACACTCAGCTCTCCATAAGGAGGAATGAAAATCTGTACAGAAAAGGAAAGAATCAAGCAGACACTGATGGCTAAATTACTTGTCTCAGGTAAGGACAAATTAATAATTATCTTTAGTAATTTGAATTTTAATGAAACTGATTATTCTTAAATCTGCTCAGTAATGTTGAGAATAAATTTACTTCCATGTCTGAAATTTGAATAATCAGTTTATGTCACTTTAAGATAATTGTTTTGCCATATCTGTCTAATGTTTTGATAGAGAAACCTTGGAGCAATTTTAGTTCTTGGAAGTGACTACTGAAAAAAATGTATGTAATATACAGCCTTGAGCCTCTGAATTTTGATGTGGATTCACTGAAGTCTGTAGGAAATACTAGTCAAAACCTCATTAGAATTTTTTTTTATTCATGTTAAAATATTTTTGTGTCTTGCTACTGTGAACCATCCATGACTTATAACCCGGCTGCACTACTTAAAACTCTACATAGCAGAACCAGAAAAATGTTTCACAATTCTGATTTCCTTGATCAGCCATAAAGATACCACCATTATCTGGTGCATAGTATGAACCATTTTCTGAATAAATGGAGGGCCATTCAAAACCAGTCTAATTCTCTGCTTTGCCATTCCTGTTGAAAGTTTTCTCCAGTTTTTGGTTTTTTTTTTTTTTTTTTGGGTTTTTTTTAACATGGTTGGAAACTTGACATGTCAGACCTGAATCAGTTCCTTAACAATTCATACTCACTTTTCTCTTATCAATGTCATCCTTAAAAAAATTATTTCCCCTCCAGATGCTTGGTGCTTGGATTTAAACACAGATATTAACCTTTGTTTTGCTTGACCAAAGCAGCCATGTACTGTAGATTCATAAAATATTTCTCTCCTTTTCCTGTTCATCTGAGTAATATTTTCCAAGGCTGTTCCAGGTAAACTCTGGTGGCTTTTTCAGAGTTGGATTGGCTGAACTCCTCTGTTTGTGCCTGAATAGTGCAATGGCACTACATCTTCCTCTTTCTAGGGAAATATTGCAACTGGTAAATCTTTAGATTGTGATTTTCACAGACACATTACACTGATGTCTGACTGTCTTCCATGCCCCAATACTACCCTTTGATTTTCCTTCCCCTCCATTATTCAGCCCAAAATCTTGCTTACACCAGTAGTCATGAATGTGGTTCCTAACTGAATATTACTGTGGTTGGTAACAAGGTTATTTAATCTCATTTAGTCATTTTAAGACATTTACATTATCTGCATATTGATAATACACCCTACCGTGTCGATGGCAAAAAAAAAAAATAGCAGAACACTGCTAGTCTCTCTTCTATGATGAAAAAGAAAATATTAAACAGTATTTGTCTCTGAGAAAACTTCTAAATATTGTCATTACTAAATTCCTTCCAAAACAGTGTTAATCATAATCCTTATAGTAGTTTTTTGTACACTCCATATTTTTTTAGACTATTCCATTATCTTATTTAGTTTAACCAGCAATGTGAGACCTTTATTGAAAAACTGACATACCTTATCAAAGAAAATATCATATAAGTACAGCAAGATGGATTTGGCAAATATGCATTATATACTGCTTTCAGTTTACTTATATACTTTTTCCAATTTCTTATCTACTACCATGGCTGATTATTTTTACATTTTAAAGGAAAAACTTAAATAAATTTACATCCTGTGAGTAAGACTATTAGTATTCTGTGCTTTTTTAATCTACCACATTTACTATTTTTCAGCTCTATAGTACTATTTAATAAAAAAATATTTATTAAAAATTGTTGGTATTGGACCATCTGCTAACAATAACAATAAATTGACAGTTTCTGTTGAGAAACACCCACAGCTACAAGGACTCTAAAGCACTAGTCCTTTTTCTGTGTTTTGGATTTTAAAAAATTGTGTAAAATTTTGTTTTCCTATCAATAAAAAATTAACTGGCTCAGAGGCTTTGACTAATCATTGCAATTCTCTTTTAACTGCAGAATTTTCACACAAGCTCCTGGTACCACAAGCAGGCTCACTGTGAGTGCCAGGGTAGATCTTGTGTTGATCAAAGCAGAGAATGAAACAGCAGCCTGGCTGGAGCCTCATGAACCACACAAGCAATGCACTGACTGGGACATGTGAGCATGGGGTGTGGCAGGCAGTAGGGTCACAGTTATTAGCAAATTATTAACTTGCAATAAGACAATATCAAATAATTAAGTTGAATACTTCATTTTTGTATGTAAATATACTGCACTGTCTCTTCCAGGCCATGGACTGACCTGCTGCTGATTTCAGTAGCTATAGGTTCTGCTGTGTTACCAAAACTTTCAGAGCCTGGATACAGACTGATTAATTCTCAGAGGTATGCTCAAACTGGAATAAGAGCTCCATAATAAGACAGCAAAATATACAAATCCACTTTGAACATTGCCTGCTATATAATGGCATTTTAAGTTAAGCAGTTCTTCAGACTCAGCACATAGATAAGTATTTTTCTGAGTATGGGTATGTGATCATAAACCCAGAACCTCTTTTGAGATGAACAAAATCATCATTATGAAGTTTGATAGTGTGATTATAGAAAATCATGTTTTGTATGCAAACACAATTTGTCCAAACCCAATATAAATAATTTTACCTATTTACAGGAATATCACTCAATAAATGTAACTATCAACATTGGGGACGAAGCAATATTTTTAATGAGTTCAATCTATATTTTACTAAATGTATTATTTAGGCTGAAATCCATCTGGGTTTATTAAAGCATAATCAAAAGCCGAAAATATAGCTGGGAAGGCAAAAATAAGTTAGCCAACTACAGTGTGACCAACACAATAACAATACAGCCAGCTGCAAGCTGAATGTAGTAGAAACTTCTCAGCAATTACAAATCACTGTGCTTGCACAGATTCTCATCAACTATTTATAACTGCTTCCCTTATTTTTATTAAAGATAGAAAAAATTTGATCATGTCCAGCAGCATTTGGTTTTAAATAACAAGAGCTGGTTTAATAGGTAAAATTACAATAATCCAAACTAAAGAATAAAGAAATTCGTTTTTAAAACTACATTCCTCTTGCAAGAGGAAAATTTTCAGGGCTGCTTCAAGTAAGTAATGGCATTATAGGAAGGTAAGTCCAGAAGGTGCTTTACCACAACCAAAGCAATTGTGCCTATGTTTATTTTAAATATCTGCTAAACCACTTTATGCAAGGATTTGATAGCAAACTATCATGAACAGATCCTATGGGAGGACTTGGCAAGTATGGAGCCTGCAACAAAGATCTGAGGGTCAAATCTTAGTGGGTAGAAAGAAATATGAATCAGCCAGCAAGACAAAGATCAGATGAATCTCTTCTGATAAAGTGAGTAGTACAGAAAAGTCAGGTGATATTTTTACTTGAACTCTTGTCACCAAGCTGCTTCAGCACCTCCCCCTCATTAAGCAATGTATTCCAAAATTTCGTTGGTGTTTAAGATGGATATTGAGAAAAACTAATTTTGTTTGTTCTTTGTTTTTCACATTGAACAGTCCTTCCTATCATACTCTCCTAAAGCAGAAATGCTTCATATATCATAATCCTTCTGGCCTCTATCATATTTCTATCCCAGACTGAATGGAAGGAATTACTCTAACCCTTCCCATAGAACTTTGTAAGAAATGCATGTTTATAAAACAAAAGCTACCTTTTCTTTTCAATTGTTGGAAATCATTCAATTAATTTAAAAAAAAGTTAATAATTTTTAGTCATTCAATAGAAGCTTCCAGTCCCAGCTTTTAGATTCAACCAACTGAAAAATAACCTGAAAAAAAGTTTAGATTTTTAAACTGCAAGATTCTCTATTTTTTCAAAGTTACCGCTAATTTTTAAAGTGACAATTTATATTTAAAAAGTGAGAAACAGTATTAGAAATTCAAATTTAAAAAACATTGCAAACTCATTCCCTTTTTCTTTGTTAATTTTCAAGTTGATTGAGTTTGGGCCTAAAGAAATTCACTTAGAGTTATATTTTCAATTAAATCCTTAGCATAAAACAGCAGCATTTAAATGCCGTGTTTCTGTCCCTGAAACACGATCTTATTTTTTTATGAGTTGAAGTGGAACAATATTACTATGGTCAAAAATTTCATCTGGTGATACAACTTCATGCAGCTGTACTACTTCATCTTGTGGAGTACAGACATAAATGTGTGTTTATGTGCACATATGTATATTCATATAATATCTCCATGAAGATTACACAAAACTGGAACCTAGGGGTCTATTATATTAACTTGAGGCATATTAAAGCATCTTGAAATAGCACAGCAGTGACTGTCAACTAGCCAGACTGCCTAATGTGGAGAATTTCCCTTGTTAGGTATCTTATTAAAGTTCTCAGCAGGGTTTCTGATTTGTCTCAACATCAAATGAATAGCACCAGCCTTTGTTCAAGAAAGAGATAACTATAGTCTAACTAGATTATGCCGAATTCCAGAAATGTGCTGTTACAGTTGCCAAAGACATTTTTTTCCACTGTGCATACTTCCAAGGAGTCCATCGCTATGGACTCTATTTGTAGGAAATATTATCCTGAGTTGCTGCACTACTACGCCAGCTTTCACAAGGGTATTTAATCTGAGAGAATGTTTTGCTTGGTTTTGGAGTATCTGCAATATTTAGTTATTTGCAAGTAGCTATCACAGGAAGTGAAACAATGAAAGATCATAGCAGCCTCCCTTGTTCCCCTTCTTTTTTTGAAGATCCTCTTGAAGGAGCAGGAAATGTTGCTGCTATATCAGCATTAATGTAATTCTAGGCATCAGTTACCAACTTTTATTAAAAACTCTCTCAGCAAGAGAAGGAGTCTTTGCATAGCATGAAATCAGATAATAAAGACCGGAAATAAATAGCTGATTTACAAAGTAAATCTACAAGTACTGTTCCCTCTGCCCTACATTAAGCAAGGAAGCAATCTCTTGATAGATACTGCAGATGAGGTAGGGTTCAAGAGCTTCATCCACTGAAAAAGTGCAACCTTTATTTAACTCCCTGCTCTGCCAAACAGGGCTGATGAGAGAGCAAGTGACTGAGGATCTGAGCTACATAAGAAAAGAGTTGCTGTGAAAATTATATTACAAGACCCTGCTCTCAAAGGCCAAATTTAGATATCTGTAATCTCTACACAATATACAGAGATAGTTAAGTACCTCAGAAAGGCATTTAAATTTTCTTCAGAGAGAGTGGGGTGGTGAGAATCCAAAATCAAATGCTTCAGACAGTGTCTGTAATCCCACTCATATTTGATTTTTGAGGAGCTCATTAAGGGCTGCAACAGATGTGTCTATGTCTGATCAACATCTGAAGACAGCAGTACTGATGACAGATGCCCACAAACTGTTTTTGCAAAGAGTTAAGTGAGGCTTGTTTTCCTTCACTGATGGTGACTGTTAACTCTTCATAAGTCTTCACAGAAGACCTTCATGGATAAACCTTTCAGGGACATCCTAGCACTTCTCCTGCGTTGGTATCTGTTTTTCTACCAAGCATCTGATTAACACAAACTAGGCTTGGCTGCAGACATTATTTTTTTTCCCTCCTATAAAATTACTGTTAACATATCTGTTACTTCTCTCTTCCCAGTGCCAGAAATCATGGATTAAGGAATGTACCAAGGCCCAGCTTCAGAGTGAGACATGCAAAGACACACCACTTTACTGAGCCTATATACAGACAGGCACTCAGCAGATACCTAGAGAGAGACATTTATTTGAAACTTATAGAATAAAGATTCAATTTTCTATTTCTTTAAGATCTTTCAGTGCTGTAGTAGTGAGTGACAAAAATATGTGCAAAGGGCTGTTGGAGGCACAATAATCTTAAAAAGAAAATAATCACAACCACATTTTCTGGAAGGTGCAGTATAACCCAATTGCATACACAAATTGAAGTGCTATGAGAAGTAAGATGCTGCTTTACCTAGGACATAGGAACTGAAGGGGCTGGTAATTTAATAGCTCAGGATATATATAAGAAGACTTGAAGAATAACAACAGCCTCACTCAAATACTCCAGGCTCCCAGTACCTTCAAGAAAAGGAGAGCTAGAGAAACCACTACAAAGAGATCTAGTAAACTGTCTCAGAAATATTTCCCATTTCTTCCTGAAAAACATTACTTTTAGTCCTTGGCATCACATACTTCTCAGAAGCTGTTTGTTTGTACTTCTCAATGGACTACTATGAGAAATAGGAGTAATATGAGTTCTGCAGTTTCTTGAACGTCTTTAAAGACATCATTATATGACATTTTCACCACATGGAATACTATGTCGATGGTGGAACATAAACAAACACAAACAAATGCAGATGAACATCAAGGAGGATCCATTCATCATTTATAGTGAATGGTTTTCCTGATTAACTAAAAATACATTCTATACAGAAAAAAAGAAAAATCAATACCAAAATATACTGCATGTCTTACACTCATTTGATACAGTCTGAACTGTGTTTTTAAAAAAGGTTAATTGAGAAATTAAATTTTAATATCTCACATCATGATAACAGTGGAGAAATTTTCCCTTCTAAAAGGATTTGAAAAGATTACTGCAGTTGGGGTCATGAAGTACTTGAAAAACAAAGTGGAAATTTCCAGTTTTGCTCCCCCATAGATTGTTTTGTACATATAAACTTTTGGCATCTTGACAAAACTTCATGCTCAACCTTGACTCTTCAATCAGCATATAAATAACAGCATATAGTAACTGAACATTGACAGTACTTAGTGAAAGAAATTACTTTCTTCACAGTCAGTTAGCTCATGTTATCCTATCATCTTTAACACACCTTAAAAGTTTGTGTGGCCTGAAAATTAATTTACCTGGTGTTTTCACAAGGGACTATTTCTGTAGAGTAATATAAGCCAGGAGGTCATTAGGAGCTTCAAACATCTGAGGGATTTACTTGAGAAGATAGAGGAAACAGATTGCCGAAACAATAAACTCCTTTTAAGTTAAAATTCTTTCATAACAGAACAGTTTAGGTTACAGTAAGAGGAAAACAGAGAATAGTTGCAAAGTCTTAGGAAGAGCTATTTTTAAAGAAATGGTGGGAACCAGTGTCTGGACTGTAGTGTCCCCACCCCCAAATCATCTGTTCTGTCCTGAACTTCTAATATAACCTACTTGGTGAAGAATTTGCCTGCTAGGATTTAACTTTCAAGGACTTTAAAAGTGCATGTGATAAATGCTGACATAGTTTTCCAGTTTTAAGATGTTTAAAGTAGGCTTTCCCCAGCATAAATGAGCACATCACCCCACTTGCCATTCCCAGCCTGGGATGTTCAGTTCAGCAGATGATAGACTGGGAAAAAAAGAAACTAGTTGAATGACAAGATTTAGGGTGTGGAGGTGGGGAATACCAGAGTAATATCCTGCAAAATCATATGGAAAACTGTAGTATAGTGATCATGCAGTCAGAAGGCTTTCGAGATTGTCGTTTCAAAGATGAACATAAGCTATTACACGAAAACAAAACCAGATCAGATAGTCAGGATCTCTCACCTGGCTCACCATCTTGAGAATGAAAAGATGAAACATACTGGAAATAAAACCAACACATTTCAGGGAAAAAAATGTTTAAATTTAACACAACTAATCCACTAACTTGGATTTAGTGAATTTATAGCAATTTTTAAATCACTTATATAGACAACTAGATAATTTGCAATCAAATATAGATAGATTTTTCAGAATAAATTGACCTCTGGGCTTCTGCTCCTGCTGTTACTTACTAAAGGCTTCTTATACCAGTCACACTGGACAGTGAGAAGTCAGATTAGTGAGCTGGTCTTGGACAGAAGTGATGCTAATAGTGGTACTGATGTTTGCACAACTGGCTGTTTCCTGGCTCATTCAAAACCAAACATGAAAGTTATGCAAAGAAGAAACAATTTCCCATTGTTGTTTTAGAAAGGCAATATTGAATAGTCTGAGCACAAAGAGCTGTTCAGATATAGTCTGTGCTACAGAGAAGACATCCAACATCTCATCTTCATTGTTTTTTTCTGCTCAATATTCCCTCAGCTGTGGACGGATGTTTTCAGACATCAAATAGTCAGAAGCAGCACTGCAAAATGAATGACATTAGTTCTGCTAAAGGGAGCAATAAAACTCTCATATTGTACTTCTACAGAAGAAGAATATGGACAATGCAGATAACTTTTGAATTTCTGTATATATTCATATTTGCTTCTCCTGTCTTGTGCCATTCTGAGAGCCTAGTTATTGTATTCCTTAAACCAGATTCTGCAAAAGCAAAATTTTTAAAACCGCTGCCTATTTAAAAAACACAAAGAAAAGCTTTTTTATAAAGAACACAGATGCAGTTTTTTGTAAGATAAAGGTTATTGAGCACCACTTAATTACACTCAAACACAAAATAAAGGTTACATATTTCTGTCAGGAGGTTGTGGTTTCTGGCACCTTTCTGCACTGCTCATTTGTTGCTAGAAGAAGGGTGTTTCTTGTTCAGAACTGGTTAGCTATGCAATTTTGGTTAAATAAGAGACTTAAAGTATACATGAACATATAGACATATAAAATATGATTTCTTTTTTGGAGGAAAAGTTAGATGCATTCTCCTAGTTACCCACTAGCAATAATTGTTGCAAAGCATGAGAAAAAAAATTAGTAAGTTCAACCATTAAACTTTTTGAGGTGTTATCATCTGTTGAGAAATTCAGAAAATATCAAACTGAGGAAAACAAACATAATTTTTCTGAATCTGCAATTCCTGTCAGTACAGGCAGCATACAGATGAATATTACCTTCTCTGGCTGTTTTTAATGTACAACATATGCATTCTGCTGCTGGGCTTGTTGAAGGAGCTGAGCTGAGGATGTGGGGGAAGGAGAGAAGAAGAAGAGGTGAGCGATTCTGGTGAGCATTTGCTGTTTGTACTCTAGCTGCAAAAACTGAACGTGTTTACAGGAGGGAAGAAAATTCAGCATTACTGGAAACAAATGGCCTCACTTAAAGAAAACTGGAGGTGGTGAGGGAAGGGAATTTCTTTACTGAAAACAAGTGCATTCTCAGTGTAGGGAAAAAAACCAAAAACCAACCCACAACAATAAACAAACTAAATTAACTCAGTATCTTGAGACTGCTTAATATCTCTCTGGGAATCTGTTTCTCGATGATTGGAAGGGAAAGGACAGTAGGAGGGGTTGCCTCGAATTTCTCCCAAATGAAGGATTGTGGGGGTGGACTAAGAGGGGGCTGAAGACTATGTAACATCAGGAGACACATTTGTTCAGTCTTCACTGGCATTTCCATGCTGAAGAATTTGTTTCTGCAAAAAAGGTTAAAAACTGTTCTGTGACTTGGATTAAATTAAATTCTTTGGCATGAGAATATAGGCTTTTACTTCTCTCTGCTTGGTGCCCAAATCAGAGCAATCTTATTTCATGTCTGTTCACTGCTTTAGCTTGCCAGCATTGTTAGGTTTTTTTTTTGCTTGCACAGAAATATTCTGTTATTAAATCTGATTTATTTCCCCTGTTACACATTCTAATTCACATCTTTGTGCCCCACTGTTCCTTGTCATCTTTTCCACTGTAAATGTAGGAATTTAAATTTGGGTTAAATTTTGTTCAGATCTTGCTCAGGTCACATTTAGTTCAGATTTTTGTCTACAAAAATCAGAATAAAAATGTGCAAATATAAGAAGCTAGAACTTTCCCGAGTTTCAACAGCTGCTGTCAGGTGAGGTTTTTTTCTTGTTTCGGGTATTAGCTTTACATTTCCTAGTACAGAAACTCTATTCTATTACCTGAAACACATAATTCAATTAACAACACATATTTTTATGTATTTTTTCCAACTGAGATCACTAATTAAAAGTACGTGTAAAACTAATCTAAGGACTAAAAGGTCTGCAGCATTAACTATGAACTGCCATTTTTATACAGTTATGCTCAATGACTACATAAAATTTAGATTATGTTTATCTAACTAGTTTTTGAAGACCTCCCATAGTAGAGAGTCTGCATTACCCCAGAGAGCAGCAGTTCAATGTATTTATTGCAACAAAAGGTCTGAGTTGTTTTTGGTTTTGCTCTTTTATTTTAATCTCCTCCTAGTCTACAACAGTTTCTCGCTGCAATTTAAGTGCTTTATTTCCTGTGTTATCTCATACAGATGAGAAAATCAGATTATTTCCTTGCTTACAAGGTTTTATACTCCTGAAAACTGTCCCTTTTCTCTTATTAGCTACTCTAATTCTCATACTGATGAGACTCACAAGATTTATAGATTTTTCCCCTCTGAGATTTATGTAATACTATTGACGTATATTCTGTATATCATTAACTTAAACTTGTTTATGAAAAGCAACTAGATTTTGATGAAATGCACAATGATAGCAAAGACTGCATCTTCTAACATTTCGTTTCAAACATCTCTGAAATTAAGTATTTTAGCTTGTTTGGATGTCTTTGAAATACAGTTTTGTAGTGTTTTGCCAAGAATTTTCATGATTTTTTTCTTTTCCTTTTTTCATTTTATTATCCTTCTCCATGCCCCCATTTATCACTGTCCTGGTGCCACCTTTACCTCATTCATGATAATAACATGAGAGAGAAATCAAAAGTGATTCACTGGGGAGTTGTGTTATATGGCAACTGCCTCTAACTTTCCATTTAAGTTCACCTAGAATAATTTAATGATGCATTGTTTAAGGCCCTCCTACTTCTCTGTGTTTATTTTATCAATTTTCGTGCTGTTTGCAAGTTTTATTTATTACCAGCATTTTACTTTTATGGCTCTGTGCAGTCATCATGACAATGAATTACTCTTGAGAGCTATTCTAAAGCTTTCCAACTTTTCTGAATGTGACAGGCTATGATGTTTGAAATAGTTGAAGTCATGGAATGAAAAACATCATGGGAATATGACTCAGGACTAGTCATCACCACCTGGAAAGCTGTCATTAAAAAAAAAAAAAAAAAAAAAAAATTTAGAAGTCAACATAAAGTTTTGAGTCTTGAAAAGCTGCTGGAAGGAAGTTAATGAACAAGAAATCTCTCTTCAGGGCAAAATTTTTCTTAAAGGAGGAGACCTTCCCTAGTCAGACTTGACATCTAGAGCCAGTTGTTAGAATGTGGTCAAATTGCGCTTCAAACTCCCTCTACTTTACTCTTCTTGAGGTGATGCAGGCTATTGTAGGAAGTGAAGTAGTATCTAATAATCCTAATTATGTTGGATAATAGCATTCCTGGTAACAAAGAAATTCTAATCAATGTGAGATTACTCTCAAGTCACTAAAATCTTTTCTTTATGGCATAAAATAAAAACCACCAGTGATTCTTCCAACCTAGTTTCATGGTAGAATGGAGTTTGTGTTTTATTAGTCTCCAGAGGATTCATGAAGATCTTCTCTAAAGTATTTAACAATAAAACCAGGCCAGGTACACATCTTAGAAGCAATCTAATCTTTTCACTTTTGCCTGTGTTGAATCATACTATTCTATTTTAATCTGTTTCATCATTTAATCTTCCACGCAAATAATTTAAACTCCATTTCACTCTATTTTTTTTTTCTGTTTCTTGTTCTATTCTGACAGTTCAACTCCTAAAGTTTCTTTTAGCGTTAGCAATTTATTTTCCCTATTAACCATCATTGTGGCATCGAGTTTACCAAAGTACTCTGAAGTCAAAATATCTCTCTCAGGGACATCCTTCAGGATGGAGCCCTACTTAAGTTCAGTACTTTCTTCTTAAATCTGCAATATTTACTCTCCTTTCTTCCTAATTCAGTCATAATTCTTTGGAAGAACATAATTAAACCAAAACTAGAACCATTTAAACTGCTTTGGATTTTAGCAATCTTTTTCTTTTTTTTTCCTTTTATCTCCTCTCATTTCTAGCTGTCTCATTAGCATAATGGCTGTATTGGCAGTCATTACAAGAATGAGATTATCTAGTGATGAACGCATCCATAGCAAAGTATTTAAAATAGGGTGCAACCTCATTAGGAACTGCATGTCTGTAATGGGAGTCAAAAATGCTCAGCACCAGCTAAAAAATACACAGGCTTCTGCAGAATCTGGCCTAGATGTTTAATTCTCAGCTTCCATTCAATTCAGTTGCATTTTTTGTTCATTTTTATAATTTGCTTGGGGGTTTTTAATAGCTTTTTCCAGAGGAAAACCTTGTAGTTTACAACCTAAACCAGCAAAGCTAAATCAGTTTGGCAGGAGATGGTGCTCCGGAAGTGAACTAATTGCATTCTCACATCTCTGTAGTATTAGAGTGCTTCATGATTTTTAAAATACTTACTTCACAGTCTGTGCTCAGAACCTCAAGGAGCCTTTCCCTGAAGATTCTCAAGTTTAGTTACATGCATCTTATAACTTCTGAGCTTTGCAATAATTTTTGGCTGAAACTGTAAAGTACATATCAATTATAAAGGTATTAGATATATATATATATATATATGTATTCATATATGTATGTATATATATACAGTTAAAACTAAAAAAGACAGTTTTTATCTTTAATCCTCTTTTGATTTATTTGCCCCTCCCCTTGATTACTGTTTTCTTGTTATGAAGCAGCTGAGGTTTTCTTGACAATGTTTGCATTATTGTAATATACAGCAACCAAGAAAAGAGCCATTTACATGGCAACACTTAATTCCAAAGTGATATCACACTAGGTGCAGTGAAATACCTCGGTGAATGATCCTCCCATTTTCACACTATTTATTTCACAATTTCAATGGAATTGACAGACTGGCAGGAAAGACATATACATACATATATATATATAGTTTAATTTACTGTTTAATGCAAGAACCAGATGAATTCTGGGGCTGACAAAATGTGACTGTTTCTGCCAAGAGAAAAGATTGTCTATTTTAGAATTAACAATATTAAAGCAGGGAAGCAGGTGGCATGAATGCCACAAACATCAAACTTTATTGGTGGTTGTACTACAGTGAGAATAGGGATGTGGTCCTTGACCAAAAGTGTTGTAAGAGGATAGGAAATGAGTATAAGGTTTCTCATTAAAAAAAACCAAAAAACAAAACCAAACAACAAACAAATAAACAAACAACAGAAAAATCCAAAACAAATTAAGTCCTTCACCATTCACTAAGAAGAGCTGATCTGGGAATTATGTTATTACCTCTCCTGAGATGTTCTGGTAATGCAGAAAGATGGTCAGGAGCTGAAGCTTCTGAATTCTCTCTTGTTGTCTCAAAAGACCATTTTTCCTGAACTACAATAGGCAACAATTACTAAAGAGACAACATTTGGATGCTTGGATTGTTTTGACTAGTGATCTGCTTCAATATGAAAGAACGTTTCTTGCTTAGGAGTGTTTTATACATGTGGTACATACTCTTTGCTGATAAATGTAGCTAAGAGAAAGAAGTTTGCACAGCTGTCTTTGGTTTCTGCTTTGGTAACTTCTGGATCATCTGAGGACAAGGTCCAGGATTATTTGAGAATGCCTGGGATAAAGTTTAACTTAAAAGAAGAATGAGGAGGGTTACACAGATAAGTGCACCATATTCTTTTTTCTTGTTTCAGCATTTGAACAACCTTTATCGTCTTAGGCTTTTTGACATTTCTAAAGAATTGAGAGAAATATCTCCTGAAAGCATAAGGCCGAAAATAAAATAAACCAAGTTTGATATATAAATTTAATAAAAATTTAATGAAAATTGTGGCTGAAATGAGCTTTTTGTGAATTGCCAGGTGAAGCAAAAAGTAATAGTGGACAACTTTACCATCATGTTTTTGAAAGAAATAGACAGAAGAATGTATATGAAACAAAAAAGTTTGAAAAAGTTGGAAGCAACAATTAAGAGCAGCTCTTTTACAGTACATTTTGAATAAGACATTAACTCACAATGTAGAAAACCACAATGGATAAAACCGATCACAAAGCAATAGTTTGTGATTTTAAGGTGGGGAACAAGCGTGAGCAGTGGAACAATAAAAATGTTCAAACAAATGCAAATTTTAGCACAGAGAATTGCTAGAATAGACCCCAAGCAGGGAAAGAAAAAGTTCAGAAAAAGCTTTAGTTTCTCACAAATGCTTTGTTTTGACAAATATCTCTATTAAGTCAAATGAATAAACTCTTTCAATGCAGAGAAAAGAGGGAAAATTATATGCCACTAGTAGTACAGAATCTAAGATTGATATGCAACCTGTCCCTGTCTTTAAGACCAAATCCCATAGAAAATTTGTACCCATATAGTGATATAACATAGAAAAACAAAGTACTGAAGGAAATAAAAGTAAGGGACGCAAATTAGGAAAGCTTTTATAAACAGGACAGGAAAAAAAGGAAGGCAGAGAATACTCTATCAGGCAGCAGGCAAACCATAAATGACTCAAAAAAAGTCAGTGGCCACTTTGCTAAGTCTAAAACCCCGTAATTATGAGTCATTATTATCATATGGAAGAGAATTATTTTTTATTGCTCCATGCAAGGTAAGCCTAACCTGGAAAACAAGTCTCCACCTTAGATACCACACTAAGAAAAATGCTAACGATTTGGAATAAATTGAAAGAACAACAGGTTTTGAAAATATAACCCAGAAAAAAAGATTTAAAAGTAGATTGGATTTGCTTAGAGAAGAATGTAAGGAAATGTAATAGGCATCTCCAGGTACTTATTAAATTATTGGCAAAATAGGTGGACCATTAATATATCCTGGTAATCTGCCTGATTTTCAACAAGCAAGATGTAGTTTAAAAAATTGTCCCAAGCATCTGTTTATAAGGAGAGTAAGCCAAAGAAATAGCTACGATGCTATGAAACCTGACCAATGGTCATCAGATCTGCCCATGAAATGTTCTAACAGTTCTTGAAAAAAAAAAAACAACCAAGGATCAGCATTGCCCGTCAGTATTCTAACACCCAGTTCATCAACATGGATTAAAAAATTCCTCATTTTCCCAGCTCTCCTATATTTTACCACACCATTGTGTTTGTTACAAGGCAATCCTTTCTCTGAATAAATTTTTTATTATTTGTAAGTGGTATTGAAAGATTCTTTTCTTTCCACATGTAATTGTGAATTATCTTGGATTGGCTGTGTCAAACCAATTTCAGCGTGCTAATTTGGTAATTTTTTACTGAAATGTTTACAATCAAGTATTTTGCAACTGAATTGGAAATATGATTCAGAAGATGAGTTTCTGGCATCAACTAGTAAAACTTGCTTTTTACTGAAAAAATAACAGGCTTCTTTTTCACATAACATCATGCTCCCCTCTGTCTATGAAAATGCTACAAATACAGTCACTTTCACTTTAAAACAATTTTAAAAGAAAAATATAATTCTTAATATTAGCCTCTATTCGTTCAAACTACTCAATTCTGACATGTAAATCAACAAGTTTACTTCAGTTTCAAACTATATTGTATTACTGTGGAAAAAGGTGGGCAATTATTGTATTTCAGTAATGGGCTTTGCCTGGATCCCTTTGCAACAAGGGAGATTTAGTTTAGAAAATTTTGTAAAAGGGATAAGGACATGTAGGCATATTGTAGAATAGTAAGGCAGAGGAACACTTAATGCAACTATGAAACCTGATCAATGATCACATCTGTCAAAATAGGTGCCTAGTTTCAGCTAGAGTACTGTTTTTTCTCTTCGGTAGCTGTTACAGTACAGGAATATTTAATATCATCATCATCACCACCATAATCTAACCACGTTTGCATTTAATATAGTTTGTATTGTCATAAAAATCAAAGGTTAACTAGAAATTAAAATAAATTCTGTACAGTATTAATTTATGTAGAAATCCAATGACTTCTTTTAATTAATTAATTTCACAAAGTAATTTTTAAAATGAAGACATGTATCTCACAAATCAGATGTTTCATTTCCCAGTAGAAAAAAAGACATTTTGCATTTAGAGGCATCTTAGCATTTAGGACAACAAATGAAGCTGTCATTTGCCTTTCTGGCAATAATAATGCCTTGAAAAGCTTTTTCTAAAGCTTCAGTCAAGGATCCCTGTTTTCACCTTTCTGGTCCCTGATACAGAGACTGTATACTATTTGTCAGCCAGTCTTTTGTTCTCCTGTGTCCTTCATTCTTCTTTATTACAACATAATATCTACATCATTATCAGCAACCAAATTTTTTGTGCTCCTGCTGTGTTCAGCTCATTCTTTTCTACAGCAGCAGTTTCCTTTGTTCTCTTCCCATCAGCTACCACACATGACCATACTGCCAAGAGTTTTGTTGATGAGCTTGTCCCAGCTCCTAATTCTTCAGACAAGTTTAAAGAATCCTTGCTATCCTTATACCTTCCAAAGAATGCTTTTATTTTTCCTAACCTGTGGGGTTTTCTTATGGCATTCTTCAATATAGTTCTACACAAAATGAAAAAAAAAAAAAAATAAGAGCTGGAAAGAAAACTAATGAGTATAATAGTAAAAACTCTTTGGAGGTGAGGCCAGAGCAATTCCAGAGACCAGCTTCTGCTTCCAAATCATATACAGTTATAAAGGGCATCAACAAAATTAATTTCTCCTTCTATTGAACCCAAAGGATTTATTGATGAAAAAGTAATTCTGGTTATACAGATAAGAAAATTTGTCATCCATATCAGAGTGTTGTTGCCAAGCCAGTGACTAAACTTGGGAGATGTACTGCTGTCACATCACTTGAAGATGGAGGGGGGTTAGTGCAAACATTGGAGGTGTTAATTTTTTTTTACTCCTTAAGCAAACTTAATATGAGACTCATGCTGGGATCAGAATGACAATGCTTATTGAAAATATGCAAAAGACAAGGCCTAATCACCTCTAAACCAGTTGGAGCTTGGAGTCTCCTTAAACATGAGATCTGGTAACAATCAGTAGCAAATTCACAAAATATTTAAAGAGGTACTACTCTGTCCTAAAAATTTTACTTTATTCTGGGTCTATCAGGGTCAACTGGATAAGCTTTATAACAGTGTGTTCAGCCCAAATTCAGTAATGTGTCTCCACCTCTGCTGGCCAGAAAGGCTCAGTAGCCCCTCACCACAGGAGTGATGGACTGTGGCTACTCTCCTCGTGACACTGGCTAGAACACGGAGAAGAGTGACACTGCTTTGAGAAATCTCTGAAACGTCACAGGAGGATTCATTAAACAGAATGCATATGTCTAATGCAAATGCCTACACCTGACTATTAATTCTGTAAGGAACCACCTGGTCATAAAAGGAGATCAGGTTGGTCAGGTAGGGCTGGCCCCTCCTAAATCCATGTTGGCTGGGTCTGATGCGCTGGCCATCCTGCAGGTGCTGTGTGATGGCACTCAAGATGATCTTTCTGGGCACCAAGGTCAGGCTGACAGGCCTGTCATTTTCTGGATCCTCCTTCTGCCCCTTTTATGGATGAGCATTACATTGTCCAGCTTCCAGACATTTGGGACCTGCACAGTTAGCCAGGACTGATCATCTGCCATCTCCCTCATCACCCTAGGATGGATCCCATCTGGCCCCATGGATTTGTGAGCATCTAGGTGGTTCAGCAAGTCTTTAGCAGAGGTAAAGAAGGTATTTAGCTTTGTTTTCTCCTCATCCTTGTTAGCTATATTTCCCATCAAGTCCAATAAAGAATGGAGGTTTTTCTTGCCCCTTCTTTTGCTATTAATGCATTTATAAAAACATTTTTTATAATCCTTCATAGAAGTGGCCAGCTTAAGTTCTAATTGAGCTTTTGCCTCTCTAATTTTCCTTCTGCATGACCTAACAACATCCTTAAACATTTCCTGGGTTGCCTTTCCCTCTTTCCAAAGGTGATATACACTTTATTTCCCCCTGAGTCTCCTCAAAGTTTCCCTGCCCATCCAGCCCAGTCATTTTCCCCATCGGCAAATCTTTCAGCGCACAGGGACAGTCTGCTCCTCTGCCTTCCAGAATTCTCTCTTGAAGTATGTTCATCCTTCCCAGATCCCTTTGTTTGGAAAGGCTGCTTCCACAGATATTTTCCAAGTCAGCATCCAGAAGAGGTCAAAGTCTTCTCTCTGGAGGCCCAGTGTGGAAATTTTGTTGTTGCTTCCCATTTTTTCATCTAATATTGAGAACTTTATTACTTCATGTTCACTGTGCTTCAGATAGCCTCCAACTAGCACATCTCCCACCAGTCCTTCTCTATTTGTAAAAAGCAGGTCTAGCAGAGCCCCAGCCCTGGTCATATCACTCACCACTTTTGACAAGGAGCTGCCCTCCATACGCCTAGGAACTTCTTAGACTGCCTCTTCTCCAATATGTTGACCTCCCAGCAGATCCTGTCAGGTTAAAGTCTCCCACAAGACCAAGGGCTGATGATCTTGAAATGTCCTTCAGCTTCTTATAGAATAATTCATCCACATCTTCGTTCTGGTTGGGTGGTGTATAACAGATTTCCACCAGGATGTTGGCCTTCATGGCCATTCCCCCAGTACTTACCCATAGGCATTCAACCTTGTTGTCATTGACTTCAAGTTCTATAGTGTCAAGAGTCTCCCTAACATAGAGTCACCCCTCCACCTCTTCTCCCTCTCCTGTCTCTTCTGATGAGCTTGTAGCCGTTCAGTGAAGCACTTCAGTCATGCAAGTCATTCCACCCCATTTCCGTACTGGTGACAATGTCACAGCTTTCCTTCTGTGCAATGCTCCTCTTGTTTTGTTACCCATGTACATGCACATCAGCTGCTGATTTCAACCCTAACTCTGGCTTATACCCTCAGGCTCCTCTCTGGAAAGCCTTGTTTCTTCCCCTTCAAACCAAGTTAAAAGCCCTGTAAATCAGCCCTGCCAACTCATGGGCTTGAATCCTTTTGCCCTTGCAAGACAGATGAAGCCTATCTGACTCCAGCAGGTTTGTTGCCATGAAAATTGTCCCAAAAACAAAGAAAATAATATTGCACTGATAGCACCAGTCCTTAAACCACTTATTTATAACATGTGTTTTCCTGTTCCTTTCAGCATCCATGCCTGCTGCTGAAGGAATTGAGCAGAGCAGCACCTGTGCTCCTGTCTAATCAACCAGTCAACCCAGAATACAGTCCTGTCTTTCCAGACAGATGGAAATTTACATTAGTGAGATAGTGTATTACCTCTTAGAAGAGCTTTGCAAATGTAGGTTAATGTTTACTGTGACCCTTCTGGAGTTATTAAAAAATAAGCTACTTCCATGTGTTTTTATCTTTTTTTTTTTCCCCTCTCTCTTCTATTTTTATCCTCAAACCCAAAGAAAGCTACTCTCTGCATTTAGCCAAAAGAATTCCTGTATTTTTCAGAACAAAAATAGCTTCAAGATGGCTCTCATGTCAAAACTGTTCATAAGAAATTTAAAATTATAAGATATTATTTCAAAATGAGATCAGACACTTTACACTAACTGCAATGATTAAGGATACTTCTCCCAGTTTCCCTCCTCACAATAAAGCATGGAGTTTGTTTTACAAAAAACTGAAAATGCTTTGGCTAGTTTGCTTTCCCCTTTCTGCTTTCCACCCCTCTTACACACAGAAAACCATCCCCCATTAAAAGGCTTATTCTCATAGGCAGTCTCTTAACAGCAAACTGATTCCTTTTCTTCTACAACCACTCTTTGATCAGATCTTGTCTCTTTATTAATTCAGACTAAGGACCATCACACCTCACACTCCAGCCCAAAGATTTACTGACAGCCAAACAGAGAATTGTTTATTTCCTTTACATGCAAACAAACAAAGCAAATAAATAAGGAGCCAAAATAATAAACCTGATAGTCTGCATCAACTTAGCAATATCCAGCTGTAAACCAAAGAGCTAATCAAAACAAGCTGGCATTTAGTAGTTTGGACATTACAGAATTTGCTGCCAGGCATAGGAGCTCCACAAAATCAAACCTTAAAAATGCAAAATCTGTGGGTTAGTGTTCTCTATTTTGTAATGTTTACAAGCACTTGGCTAATGCCACAGGATGCTGGCAGTACCATGGATATAGCATTGGTAATAATATCTACTTCCTATTTTATATTGTTTCCACTGGAGATGCATGACTGTATTTGCTCTCATGCTGTTAGGTTCAAATGCAGTGCTGTTTTTCATGGCAACCCACTAAAAGCACTACCAGAGTAGAGTGAGTCAAATTTTGCTCAGTGTGTAGCACTGAGCGAAGAACGACTGAAAAAACTAGATGAAGCTGCCAGACTTATGTTTAATGCACTTGGTGGAAAAGCAGTATAAAACTATTTCCCCCTGCAGGGAAGTATAAAACTAGCTTCCAAACCCACACCTAATTTCTGATAGAAGGCAGTGCTATCCTTTCTTAAAAGAACGGGTAAATTTTCTTTTTTGTGTCCTTGCTGTTTTTCTAGTGTAAAAAAGATTCAATTATACAACATGTTACATGTCTCTGTAGTGTCTCCAGGAAGACAAAAAAAAATTTTTTTTTTTTTTCTTCTAGAAACAGCTTGGTCTGGGGAAATGAAAACTTGCAATTAAAGGCTGCAGCAGAAGATGTTTGAGATGTTTCCTGCAGGGAAATTTAACATGGAGCACTAATATGGGCAATGGCATGCCCAAGGGTTTCTCTCTGACTACCCCTTCAAATTCCAGTCCAGCTCTCTGGTTGTAGACTTTGCATTCTTCCTATTTTCATTGTTTTTAACTGTCCAGCTTCACCTTTAAAATTTTGATTAGGTCAAAACCCAAGAGGTAACACTTTACCTGACCTCTAGCCTTCTTATAAACATATGCTGTAAATCACAATTTCACATGCTTCTTTTCTGCCATTTTTCAGATGGCTGGTATTCCACATTTCCCTGTGTTCTTAATAAATGGACATGTCACCAGGAATGCTCCAGCTTATTTATGCAGCTGACTGGTGTCACAAATGTTAGTGATCCACTTGCTTAGTTTCATGACTTCCACACACTGTACCTAGAGTCCTGCTGATACCCTATTTAACTTGACATGTTTCTGTTTGTGCTGAGCAGGTTGGATGTTATTACATCCATTTAGGAACAGATGTTACTTAGTATACCCTGCACTCCCCCACATGGTCTTTTTTCACAACTCTCTGAAAACAGACCGCAGGGATTGCACTCTCACTTCTGTGTCACCCTTCCCACAGCAACTCCTGGAAAGAGAGAGAAGGAAAGATGAGCTTTTAATGTTGTTATGAAACCATATGCACCCTGCTGCCACCATATCAGAGAGTGTGTTTTTTCCCAGAGTGTTTAATACACCTCTTTTGACGCTGCAGAAAATGAATAGTGAAGGATACTGGGGTTAGAAAAGTTGATTTTTGCCTGGGGAAAAGAAAATCAGAAAAGGCTATAAAATTCACTGTTCAATATTAATTTAATCACAATACATATTTCAGCAATGTACAGTGCGTTGCTTTTAATGCACAGCTACAGTTCCATGCCTGTCTTTTTCAATAGTCTAGCCTGCAGCTCTCACTGACTGTGAAAGTTAAGATTTATAGTGATAATATTGCTATCTGACAATGAGTTTCAAAGCTAACAGCTTTGTAGTGTTTTCTCTATGTTCTTGCATATGTTTTTGCACTTGCAACAACCATTAAGGTTTGATAGGAGAATTGTGCACATCATGAACACAAAAATGAGAATATAATTACCCCTCTGTTTTCAGATCACTAAAATCAATCTTCTTGTTTTATTATGAAGTATCAGGCTGGCTGCAGTTGAAACTATTTTCACAAAAATCCTCATAAAATCTAGCAGACATTATGACTACTATGCTACAAATCAGATTGTTTCTTCCTATGTCTGAAACTTGAAAGCCATTTATCCTCTTCTCATAATACATCACCCAAAACTAAAATTCACAAAGTACCTAAACGTGATCTTATTTGTCTGAAGCAATTTCAAAGGAAACGCAAAAATGGAACCAGGAAAATTTCTAGGCAGCTTTAGACCACCTGCTGGACTGTAAAGCTTTTTATAAGGGTTTGTCTTTTCTTTAAATAACTTTATAAATTATGCATATAACTGATAGGGAATTCTGTATTCAGGAGGAAAAGGTGTGTTGATGACAGGCGTATTTAACTTCGGAAGATAAAACCCACCTGAAAGCACAGCTCAGGTAGGTGGGACCTTGAGCACAGCTGCCCAGCCCTCACTGGTTAGGTGGTACTGGTGTCTGCTCACACAACCAGAGATGCACAGATAAAGGTCATAGGGATGCCTATCCCAGAGCACTGCCACATGAGACATGGGCTGGGCTGATCTGTCCTGCTCTAGTGGTTCAGGTATGTGCAGGGAAGGAATAAGAAAACAGATGAGCTATTAGCAGCTTTGTACCTCTAGAACTGGTTTGGGGAGGGGGACTGGAAGATGATGGTAACACAGGTAGAGAATTGTGACTGGTGATGGGGAAAATTGCAGACATCAGCTTGTGGCTGCGTAAGTACCAAAGCCTTTTGCAGCTTATTCTGCCAATCTGTTTCTAAACATCAATAAAGAGTGAAAACAGCTGCCCCTCAGGAGTGGCTTGGTACCTGCATGTCTGGCACTTAGGAGCAGCTACAGTCGGAGGCTGGGGCTGCCAGACAGGATTTGGTTGGTGTGAATCCTCTTTCCTCAGGTCCACTATGGTGTCTCAGCTGCACCAAAGCCAAACAGAAACAGGGGACTTGTGTTAGCATGACTGTGTATTGTGCTAGAGCCAAGGCACAGAGAGCTCAGAGCTGGGATCTGAGCACAGAAGTCATTATCCCATATTCTGTGTAAACAAATTATATGTTGTGCCACTGAGTGGTATGCTTCTGTTATTGTGGTTACAGCACCCTAATCTCCCCCAGGACAAGCGTGGTAATAAATATCTATTTCATTCCCAGGCAGCAGCTCTTTATCTTGGCTGTTGATTTCAAATTGCCTTACATCAAATTTCCTGAAACCTATGCGTTCTCATGCACTGGATAATATTTATTTCTGTTGTATTTCAAAACAAAATCCATCATTAAAATCTCACCATTATGGCACAATTTTATTTCCAAATGAGATAAATGATTCCTTCCCTCCCACCTTCTTCAAAACCATCTGCAAATTCTTTACTTTTGGCTAGCTGAAAGCACAGAGAAGAGTGCATAAAATGTTTCATTTGTTTCTCCGTAAGTGTTCATCTTCAAAGAGAATTCTTAATCACCATTGCTCTTCATGTAAAATATGGTTCCAGAGAAAATTTTGAACTTGAAAAAGCTTTTAAAAGATGTTATTATAAATGTATTTCATAAACAGTAGGTATTCATATGGTCTTCAAAAACACATAAAATTTAAAAAAAAACATTCTTAAAATCTCATGAAAGATGTGAAAAAGCATCATTAATTCAAGAATCTTCAGTTCAGCCACTCTGCAATGATGTTACTAGCAGTAAATAGCAATTGTTTCTATTACTTTATTGTGTATAAATCTTTATCTGGATCAGTTTCCTCAATACATTCAATGGGAAAAAAAAAGACAATGAATCATGTTCTCATCTGGCCTTTTCAAGCATACATTTACTGACTTTAAATGACCCTCTTCAAATGAACCAGTGAAAGATCTTGTCTACTAAATGAAGAGACATGATAAAGAATGTATATTTAACCTATTGGGAATATCCTATTCAGACTTATCTGAAACTTCTGAAATTCAGTTTCGATAAATTTACCCTCTTCATAGTAAACTACTGTAACCAATTGACTTTTACTTTGTCAATGGAGATGTTTATCACCTAGTTTCAAATATTTAGCCTTGTCGGTTCAAACTTTTAATCCAGTCGACCATCTTCTGGTTTCTTATTCATTGTGTGCTCCTCTTTTATTATCACATTCCTGTTGGAACTTTTAAATATAAGGGAATTTTGAAGCATAAGGGAAGTACATTTAATTATTTGTTCAACCATAAGATCCATGAAGCTACATGACAGGGGTCAGAAACCCCTTGACAGGGTGAATGCCCTCACAGCTCAGTTTGACTGACACTCTGAGGTCTGTTCTGCCTTGCCTGTGGCCCCTGGAGCATAAACTCTTTGTGCAGATGGAAGGTGCACACACCTGACTCGCTGGCAAGACACCACTTTCCCCCTTCAACATCACCATGGGTGTGCCAGCCTGAATTCAGCTCCTCACTGCAGTGACTGGCATGTGACTGATGCCAAAAGCAAAGGGAGATAGGCTCTGCAACCACTTTCTACATGCTGCTACGATGCCACAGCAAGGCTTTTTGTGATAGGACAAGGATTATTGGTTGAACTGAAAGAAGGTTGATTTATACTAGATTTAAAGACTGACCTCTTTACAATGAGGATAGTAAAACACTGGAACAGGTTGCCCAGAAAGATTATAGATACCCCATTCCTGAAAATATTCAAGGTCATGTTGGACAGGGCTGTGAGCAAACTGATATATTTGAAGATGTCCCTGTTGCAGAGGGGTTGGACTGGATGACCTTTGAAGGTCCCTTCCAACACAAAGTATTTTATGATTGATGATCCCACGGGCCCTGCCTGCCTCCCCACCGTTGGCCAGGATGCAGGAGCTCCCCCTCCACCTCCTGTATCTTGGCTCCTCTGTCCCCACAGGGCAGCACTGCAGCTGCTCCCTGGCAGTAACTCCTGGCAGTGGATACAAAATGGAAATCTCTCACAGTGTACTACCTATGCGACTTAATATTGATTTTACCAGGAAGAATGCTGTCAAAAAGTCAACTGATGATTGATTCACTTAGCTGTTGCAAGATCATTTAAAAACACTTTCCAGCAAAGATCGTTTACAGAATTCATTTTTGGACTTAGGGCTGCAATTATTCTAAGGACCAGCATCCAGAGATGACAAAAATTTGTGATTGCTGCTGTAAACCTTAGATGGTCATGCCTCTTCTTTGAGAAAAATTCCAAAAAGTCAAAAAAAATTGATTAAAGAAAGGTTGCTTAATTTTGATTGAAATTGTGTGCGGCATAATGGTTTTTTAAACTAAGATATGTTGCTTTAATTTTTTTTGTAATTAAAATTTTTCAATCTCTCATAGTATAAGCATGAACTTGTAACAGGGAAGTTTGGAAAGAGGATATGTAACATTCTCTTTAAACTTCTGTTTAAAATTCAAAGTCTCTAATTATAGATTTTTAATCCATACTCTATTTTGCCAACAATACCATAATTAGGAAGGATTTTTAACACCGAATGAATTAATAATGTGTTTATTTTTTGCAATATTTTAAAAACCTATCAGCATCAGTAAAAATATTTGTGACGTGTATGCAACACACGGTGGTTTTATGTAGTGTATGTGTTGCCACAAGCACATAAAGGGGCCTTTGTTTAATGGGTGGCCACTGTGCACGGCCATCACATAAGTCAAAAGAGTGAATAATTTACCCAAGGTCTATTTCTTGTTTTGTAACCAAAAAATAGAATTAAAAGAGAGACCTGCAAGCAAATCTAGCATGTTTGAAATGGATGTTAAATGTCTGTGCTTTTGTAATCACATGTCTAACAACAACTTGAACTTTTGGGGGTGAGGAGTGGGCTTTTGTGGTTGGTTTTTTTGTTTTTTTTAAACAACAAAAATTGACCACCATGAAAATACTGCCAGTACAATGCCACCAGTATTGGTAACGTTAACTTTTTATTTATATTATCAAGCATGTGGTATTTAACTTGTAAATATTAGTTCTGAAGAAAAAGAGATGCTTGAGCTCTCTGGGCCTTATGCCAGTATTTCCCCCACTGCAAGCTGAATCATTCCAGAAAATTACACTATTGTGAAAATAACCTGCAAACTTATATGGAGCACCTGCTGACAGAACTGTGCCCTGAAGACTGGGGTACCTCATTAGAATCATCACCAGAAATGTACACATAGGAGTCTTCCTATAAGTGCAAATATTTAAAGACATAAAAGCATACAAAGCCAGTTTGCAGAATGTAGATGAATAAACATTAGGGAAAAGAAGAAGAAATAATAAAATATATCAAACATTAAAAATCTATATTAGAAGAACATTATTAAAGCAAAAAAAGTCAGAGACAAAATAAGTTTAAGAATACCAGCATAACTACTACTTGTGCAAATCCACTAATTATTCTTTTGCACATATTCCCTAGGATAAGCAATTGTAACTTTTAAAACTAGCTATTTCTAAAAAAAAAAATAAATTCTGAGTGAATAAAAATATTTGTGCACCGATACAAAACTCAATTAAAGGTTTTGAAAGAAGCAAGTGGAATAAAGCAAGTACTGAACTTGTTCATTTAGAATTTTTCTCACTGAAATATTTTGGGAACTAAATTCAAATGGATACATTCCCAGAATTAGGAAATAGAGAGATCATATGCTGGATTTTTATGTTCCTCTTTTGACCTGGTGTTCAAGATATACATCTATAAGATAGGAGAAAAATTTAAATAAGGCACTGTAAATACGAAGTTTAATTCTTTTTATTTTATTTTATTTTAATTTTAAAGACAATTAGGCCACTAGCTGGTAACTTCAGATGGATCTAATCTTGCAAAGAGACTAATCTTGCCTAGATCCAAGAAAAGCTAGATGACAATATGACATTTATAAGGGGAGAGGTGGTGATGTGGATATGATCAAACACTCTTATTGAAGAGTGACACTAAGAAAATACAGGTTAGGTTCTTTGTAAAGATGTCCTGTGGATGCCACCACAAAACAGTCTAAAAGTCTAAAGAAATCAGGGTTCCCCACTGGGAAGGGGTCTTCAGTTTCTGGATGATGAGGACAAAAGGGGATAAAAGGGGTCTTGGTAGTTTTTCATTCTTTTTATATAGTTTTATATACACATTTTATTATATTTTTCTATATAGTTTTAAATGCAATTACAATAAATCTGAAGTTACGATATTCAATTTCATGCATAGGCTTATTATTTAACATTCAAGCACATCACATTGTAGTGCAGATTTTGTGCTTACTCTTTTCCAGTGTCTGGGTGGAAGGCTTCAGGAGCAGGAAAACCAGTGCATCCTAGGCAGTCAGGGTAACTAAAACAGGAGAAATAGTATTGCCAGACAGTCAAACCAGCTTTATTTATTTCAGATAAAAAGGTATAAGCAACTGTGAGAAATTTTCAATAAATAGTTTATCTGAGGGAATATATAATAATTTCATATATATATATATATATATATATATATATATGTATGTATGTATGTATAGATGGCTTGGATTATGCAGTTCTAGTATCTATGCACAACCTAAAGTGCATTGACTCTTGTAAGAATGGATGACCTACTAATTAAGATTAATTTTAGCTAATCATGAAGAAAAATTGTCCAGATCTCTTTGCTTCCAAAACTGAACTTGCAGATTTTCACAATGCATATTAATCTTTACATCACCATTAACAGAGACACCTCCTGTCTCTTGTCATTTATCAATAGCCCACTTGTAATGCAAATTTCTAACTAACAATACCCCTTATTCCTCTGCTAGGTCTATCTGTGACTTATTCAAACCACATGTTCTTTCTAAAAGAAAAGCTGCTGAGCACTAACCTAAATCAGCTAACTAGTCTGATTTTACAATGCGCTAAGGTTTTATTTCTATATCGACCATAAATTTCTTAAAGGAAATTCCCACAGGAAAAAAACACACAGTATAATGATTCTTGAATTCTGAAACCAGGCCAGTATCTTGCAATCTGAACAGTAGCCTGGTCACCTAGAAATGGCTTTCTTTATCAGTTATGTCCTAGCCCAGCTAGAGATAAGAAGTATTAGTCTATTTTTTAATGAGAGTTATGTAGAATGTTATTGTATTACTTTCCCATGTCTCTTCTTTTCTTGTCTTTCCCCATCTTTTGTTTTATGTATCAGCTCTGCTTGCAGGCTTGCACTGTAAGATTTTCAGAACAGAAGTGATTTCACTGGATGGTAGGACTACTATCTAACACAGAGAGATTTGGCTTTCAAATATCACCATGATGCAAAAGATAATTTGCTACTAAAGCAGAAAAAAACTGCCATTATTTTACTGTTCAGCTGCTGTGGCAGAAGGAAAACTTCCCTATTTATTTCAATCTTCTTTAAGTTCATGGAAATTAAGATTGAAATAAGGTGATATGATGTGCATCTGAACTCTTTGGCATATTATTCTCTGATCTGAAGTGTCTGAAACTTCTTGTTTGGATGCTGTGTGGCTTGCTAGCAGCTGTGGCCAGATTTGACCCCATGTGAAAGATTTCAAAGATAGCATCTAAGTATTCATTATATTTCCTACTTAATGGCATGGCTAGCTGGTAGCAATTCCTCTCCTAGGATTTAATTTACATTCCTCCAAGAGCTAAGACTGTGTTTGTTGTTCCTTACTAAAAGTCATTTGTCCAGAGCTTGGTAATTTGCACTTTCCAGTAGTTGAATGCCAAATGTTGATCACAAGATATATTAAATGTACTAATTGTAAAAGCCTGCTTTTAAAAGTAGATATGCACATTTTCATGACAAATTTTCGCTTATGATTCTTCCACATATATTGTGACTGCAATGTTTCAATGTAAGGATCGTGCAATCTGCTGTACACAGCTCACTCAGCTCAGCACAGCCAAAAGGATCCCGTGCCTTCCCACCATGCGCGTGGTGCTCGCCCTCAAAGCTGTGCCACAGAACAGGCAGATTTAGTGCTGCCTGAGGAGCTGCTGCATTGCCCTCACGTGAAAGATGCCTTCCCACTCCACTGCATGAATACAAAAGTTCAAGTTACACAGGTGATAGAAAATATAATTATATGTTCCCTGTGGGATGTCAGCATGTTGCCCTGAGACAGGGGCTAATTCCCAGCCTGTGACAAAATTTCAGGAATTTCCCAGCATTTTCTCTTAGGCAGGTTTAGGGAGTGCCCTGCTCAGTACTGCATTTCTGATCTCTTTTAATGTTGCTTCCTCTCATGCATCTAACTTTAGATTTTGGATGTCATTTTGGGAGTAAGGCACCTCTGAGTCAAGAACTGTTTTCAACGAGAGAGATGCAGCTCTCCTTACTGCATTAAACTGGTTGGTTTTGGCTGAAAATATTGTTAACCCAAGCCTCTGCAAGCGTCTGCCAAGTTTCTAATTAACCTGGAAATATTGCTGCAGTGTGTTCCTGAACACACCTCTTCCAAAGCCTTTGTCAACTAAATATGTCAAGTATTCTCTGAGATGATCAGATATTTGAGTTGTTTGAATGCCATTATAATTAATCCAGATTTCTAAGTAACTGTGAATTTCTACACATTGTTTCTGCTTTATATATTTTTCTCTTATTAACTGCTGAAACCATGCCAAAAGTAGGAGATAGAGCACATGATTAGAGATGCAATTTTAGATTATACTACCTGATTTAGAGTGTTCTAAAATACAGTTAAATATTTTAAATACTTCTGTTTTTATCAGTAGATGGGCTTTCATTTCAGTGTAACTGAAAAGCAGTTTCATTTAAGAACTGATAGAGTTTAGTCCAAGATCTACTTTTCTCTGTCATTTTAAATTGCTGGATTCTTTTTTTTAAGATAGTATCTGAAAAGGTAAAACAGCAATTGCTAAAGAAAAATAGCAATTTTACTGAAATATATCCTATTAAATAATTCATTTGCATGTGAATAGAGAACTATATTTAACAACAGAAACAATTTATGAGTAGCCATTCAGACATTTTAAAAATACATTAGTGTGGTTTTCCCAGATGACACTGTACATATCAAAAGGAATGATCTGAAGGCATTCAGAAATTCTATTAGCAATACTTTCAATAGCTGGAACATTGAGAGTGTGTGTATAGCCTATACATCTTCAATGAAATGCTATGTGTTATCTTGTATTCAGGGCTGTTAGTTCAATAAAACAAATAAACTAAAGAAAATTACATTAAAATGAGTTAATGATACTTAAAACTTTTCTTGTTTCTCATTGCCTCTTGGTTCAATAGCTCCTTTCTCAACAATTTTTTTTCTGCATATTGCTCTAAAATTAATCTAATATTAGGGGGTGCTAGGCAGCATCCATTTTCATGGCTGAATTCTTTCTTCCATCCATTTCAAAAATTTAACTTTTCATTTATGGCCCAATATCATTTAAATTTATTTCTTTGCTCATCCAAGCTTCAGTACAAGAAGAGCAGAAGAAGATCAGTGCAGTTGCTGAGAATTCTATGTCTCCAATAAATGCAGTTTGGGGGGTTAATTCAAGCTAGTGAGTTTTCTGGACCTGGCACCCCATGACATGTGATTTCAATCTGCTGGAAGAAGCAGTCTTTGCCTGGAAACATTATCTTCCCATTAGAGGTTAGACATTTGGTGAACAACTGAAGCAAAGTTTCTAATGTCTTTATCCCTGAAAGTAGTCTCATTTTTTGCACCTAAAGCTTTTTTTGAACCAAACCACTGTTAGGAGCAATCAAGGGATTTGTCCCAGTATTGCATTGCAGCCCAAACCCAAAATACTAATGTAGACATATCCTTAATATTCTGATTTTTATTGGTTTGATTTGGCATTTCCACTGTGCTTTCTTCTCCTTGAGTTAGCTGGGTGCTGCTCTGTGATCCAGGCATTCCTCCTTTATCCATGTCTCTGAGGCAATGAATCTTGTATTGTTTATACCAAAATGAAAGAAGCTCTAAAAAAGGTCAACCTAGAACAGCTGACAGTTAAAGAACCTTCAGTATCTTCACTGGTAGTTTTTTTTAAATGAGTACATGCTGAAGCCCTCCTTGTCTTACAGAGAGCTCTAGTGACCAGGCTAAGGACTGCAGAATAATGTAAATCTCTCCATTCAATCCCAGCCGGATACTGAAGTCAAGAGAGGAGTAAAGTGCAAGTTACCTCCTCTGCAGTCCCCACCAGTTCTGTGCCCCGTGCTCTGGACTGGTGCACCCCAGTTGGCAGTGCCTGCCTCTCTCCATGCACTGCAGGGTTAGCCACCTCACACAGTGCCAAGCTGGGTTTTGTTAAAGACAAATAAATGTATCCAGGACTTTTTCAGTCGTAAAACTTCACATTTTATAGCCAGGGGAGCTTACATTTTAAGAAAAACGTAATTCATTGAGACAGGAAGCACTTGAAATCTACAGGAGGTGAACACTATAAGTTTATTTATTATTGACTTCGTTATGTCTCAGGAATGCAAAGACAGCAAATCACTGGAGTAACATAACATCTCTGTAGGTCAAACTATCTGGTCAAAAAGACTGAATAAAAGTACAGAAAGGTTGGTTCAATAAATATTTCAGACCTCATGTTACTTGCTAGTAAGTAATACCAGGAAGCCAACTCCTGAAGTCTTCATTCACTTTCCTCTCAGCTAGGAAATCCAACTGGAAGTAAAAGGGATATAGTCTAGAGTGAAGGGGAGAAAACAGTGGGGTGGATGAGGGAGGGAGGGAAAAACAGATATCAGAAAAGGGAATAGCAGAAAAAAAGAATACCATGTTCGTTTGAAGTCACAATTTCTGAGATATGGTATAACTCCCAATACAGCAGTTATTTGAGTTTATAAATACATTAGAGAGGTACATGGTAATAAACAGTCATTATATAGGCTGTGTTGAATACAGAGCCCAAATGCCATTAGTATTGACATTCTTTGGGAGATGCAAAGGCAAAAGAAAATTTACACATGTATAGACACTTACCAAGATATTCGGAGACAGCAGAAACAAAAAGTGCTTGCTCTTAAATGATTCTAGAACTCCACAATAGTTGTGCTTTAACAATAGTTGTCATAGATTAGCTTCAGTTGTCACCTTCTGCATAAATCAAGGGGAAACTAGGTTAAGATGTGCTAACAAGCATGTAATTGCCATTGTTATCTATAAGATAAAGCCACCTCCGTTTGTGACTTAGCTTTACAAAAACTGCCGGGTTGGATCATACTGTTTGCCTGTTTTACTCAGCATCCTGTCTCATTGTGGTTAGCACCAGATGATTTAAAAAGGACCAGGAAGTTCAAGCATAGACAGCTTCTGGATAAATTGCTGATAGGACACATTTCTTCATACCTCATCTGGCTTAATGACTTGTTTGTGTCTTGGAGCATAAGCTTTATTTATATTAGGTAGGATTAAAAAAAATATTGTAACTGTGCATTTGAAACTGTTTGCAAAAGGAAACATCAATGTTCTGAAATGTGAATTGGATTTGAAACTGGGGCTAAGACCTGAATATTGTTTTGCCTGCAAGTTTCAGTTTAGAAACTTTACATTCCGGGCTACGCGTGTTTCCTAAATAACTGTAGTATGTCATGAAATATCTGAGAAATTACACTCCTTCATCTTGGTTCCTTAGATTCTCACACTGATTCCTGCAGCCTTGAAAGCATAATTTTTATGTTACTACAAGTACATTGGAGATCCAAGCTGGGTATGAATATTGTAGAGTTCCAGCTAAACAAACTACCTACCACAAAAAGGCAGCAGATTGTCTGTGTTGGAAATGTACTTTTGGGTCACCATCAGCTTAATTTAAAGTCAAACAGAAATAGATAATACATTTAGAAAGGTTTGTAAATATGAGGTGGGGGGAAAGAAAGCTATAATTAACCTACTTAGTTATTCATCAGCTTACATCCTTTCTGCAGGAAATGCTAGCTTAAATACTCACTGACCTGGTTTTCAACACTCTGAAATTTCTGTCTTCCTCCTCATCCCAGTATTCCAGCTCATAAATTTGATCACACTAAATTGAACCGGGAAAGTGATGTGAAGAAAAAAAAATCTTCTTATTTTTTAAAAAGCTACCTAGGTTACTATATTTTGGATGGGTCAATTCCATAGCATGAACTTTTTCTATACACTTAATATTATATTTATAGTTCTTATCAAATTTGAAAGTAGACTTTATTCCAGACATTTACATAGAGTTAATAACCCTAGTTCACTGACAACTCTGGCTTTACATCAGCTAATAATAAGAAATAATTTTTATATGGTTAAATCCTGGGCCAATTCTTTAGGTTTATAAAAATATAAAATATTCATACAGCTACAGTATAAGTACTTTATGCCCTCGATTTTGCCTTATGACCAGACTTCCAAACCAAATTAATTCATTTACGTCAAACCCTATAAATCCAGAGCATGCTAGAATTCAAAATGTGTTTTATGATTGCAATTTGTGAGAAAACTTTAAATTTTATGAGGACCCAGGGACTTCTTGTGACCCCTGCAAGGTATTTTTGCTTCACCAAACCCATTTCCTTCTCAGCTACAGTAAGAGTTCTGATAAATATGGACCTCACTAATCATCTAAGACTTGCTACCAGCTCTGAAATCTCAGTATACCCACAACAGCAGAGAGGGCTATGACACAGCTGGAAAACTAGGCTGGTTAAAAGCATGTCCCGTCAAAGCATCAACCAAGAAATGTAGTATCAACTTAGCCTGGTAGCAGTGGAGGTCTTTAGTCATGTGTCCCCAGTCTGGACTGGGCAGGGCTGTGGGGAACAGGAGACCAGCCCAGCTTCAGCACCAGTGAGACAGGGTCTGATGGCCCTGGGGGGCTGGCATGGGGTCCTGGGCTGAGGGCAGGGTGGGGGTGAAGCCATGGGAAGCTGGCAGGGAGAGGTAAATTCTTAGTGCACTCAAAACCCCAACAGGAGACACCAGAAGTCTGTTCAGAGCAAGTTCCAACACAGTAGATAGCTTGCAATCTGTGTCACATGCAGAGATTATCTGCTTTTTCCCATAGAAAAATAATCAACATTAAAGCTGGTCAGAAAATCCAGAGAAAACGTTTTATTTTTGCAATTTTTTTACTTCCTCAGAATGCAAATTGCATGCTAAAATACTCCTATTGTGATGAAATCCCATTGGAAAACTGCCACCAGACAAGCTTTGAAACTTTTCTTGGTGTCCTGCCAGCTCATCTCTGTGGTTCCTCAATAAAGCACCTGCTGGGTGCCATAACCACTAGCTCTGGGTCTTCCAGGAGCAGCAGGACAGGCAGACAGGTGGATGTTCCTAGCGCCAAAACCCCATACTATTCCCAAGCAAAACCCAAATTTCTGGGTTTTGATCTAAGCCAGCATGAGAACAGTTTTCCAAACATCAAAATATGCCACAAAGTGGAATGATCTTTTTTTCCCCTCCCAGCTCTACTTCAATGTATTCAACAAACAGAAGAATGAAGGAGTTCGTCAGCAGAACTTTTTTTTCATTGAAGACTTAAAATGACATGAGCAGTTGTGTGTTTTGGTTTGGAGGAGTTGCATTAATATGCAATTCTTTGTTATCATTTGGACACATTCTTAACAAATCTTACTTTTATTTATTGTTCACATGAAGAGCTATATAAATTTTCAGATAGATGAGATGCAATTGGTCTAATCTATCTGGATTACCACAAATCATCTGAAGGGATGTCATGCTAGACATTTTATTAGTGCAGCTGAAGAAGGAAGGGATTAATAAAATCCTGTCAGGTGGAGAAGACGTTGTGGGGGGAGAGAGAAAAATGAGTATGTTTAAATACACAGTCTAAGTATGTAGTTTATCAGTAGAACTCCTGAGTAGAGCTTGAGGTCACTTAGAAATTCTGCTAAATGTGGAGGTCTAGGAGTGGAAGTCTCTCGATGGTATCTGGTGATGATGTGATGGAAAGCTGAGCAATAGCCTTCATACTGCAGAGATTCAGAAGATTCAGAGTAAGGAAAACACTGTCTTTAACGCTGTATATTCTAAAAATGCTACTTCAGTGAATTAAATGCAAGATCACCCACTCAATACTGCTCAATTTCTGCTCTGAAGTGGAATTTATCCATTGGAAGTGATGAAGGCAAATGATATTCTGGGGCATTAGGTAATCATGGGATAACTATGATTCAACAGCACAGTGTAATACTAAAAACCAAGTCAAGAATGTATGAATTGATCTGGTACTGTGAAGATGGAGGACTATTGATGTCATTGTAAGAAGCTGATGTGGGAGGGTGAATAAAATCCCTATCACCTGTACTCAGAACACACAAGATCATGCTAAAGCAAACACAGAGAAAGCAGAGCAAAGGAACTGAGATACTATCGCACAAAGTGCAAATAGCAGCTCCTTATAATAGTCTAGGAAAGTGTAGGACAGTGCTGCTCTCAGTGCATACAGCAGGAGGTAATAATCACTGCTGCAAAAAAAGAACTGTCTGACTACAGAAGAAGATTAAATAAAAAGTGAAGAGTCTACCATATACATAGTGCATATCTAAAATCACTGAAAGAAAAATTTAGGAAACATCAACTGCAAGTAAAATAGCAAAATTAACAGTAGACTGGAGGCTTGGGAAGTTGCTTTTTTTGATTTTTAAATTTTCAATGTCAAGATTACAGTTTCCTGCAGTAGGAACACCAGAAAGTCACTTCTAATTAATTTAGGATAACATTCAAATACTTTAAGGTCCCAATCTAGTAGATGAGCGAAGGTAGGATGGGTGTAAATAACCTCTATGAAAGCAAGAATGACATGGCATTCATAAAGAATCAGTTAGACTGCACTTAATTGAGATGAATTGTATCAAATTAACCATTTTGCATTACAATGAAAAGGGAAGATATACATTTTTGTGGACACTGAAAGCAATGAAACCACTTTTTTTAAAATTTATTTTGAGTTTGAAATGTTTGAAATTAAAGAACATTAAAGGGTTATGCCCTAGAAGAAAGGATTGCACTAGAGTGATAAAGACTGCATTGTATTAGTGTAATAAAGGCTGTACAAACAACATAATAAAAAGTTAGACTGTTACCAATATTGCCGTCAGTCTCATCATTCCAAATTCAGCATAATTCTTTAATAACAGAGGTAAAAAGAATAGAAAATAAGGGCCAAATAATTTTTATGATATCAAAGGCCTTAATCAACAATTTGCTTCATTAAACACAGAATGCATCTCAGCCTGACAGAAATTCAAATCTGATTAAAAACAGGACAAGTGGTAAATTAGAAATGCTTGTCAAGGAAGAAATCAACTGAAAGTACAATTCTCAATCCTTTTATATGCATCCGTGGGGTACTAATACAATTGTGCAGAAGCCACTTGACTATGCTCAAGTTAAATGAACTCAAACTGGGTAGATGTGGATGGAGTGACACACTTCATTCCTAACAGAAAAGTAGAAAGAGACGCAACTATTAAGTGGATAAAAGATGGAACAGCAGAGCTTCCAAGCCTGCTATTCAGTGATGATATAGCACAGAAAGTCTGTGAGGTAACAGCACAAACTCAGACAGATTCACAAGCACTTAGGACAAATGTGTGTTAACGTTTCCTATAGTCACATCCTAAAGTTTGTCAGAAGATTGTCAAAATTTCTCATCAGATAAGATCTTTCAAACATAAATTTGTTGTTGTGGAATTTTCCTACAGCCCCGTGGGAGCTGTGGCACATTACAGAAGCCATAGCGGAACAGTTAAAAAAAAAAATTCATAGAAAACCCTAGAATTATACATAGTCATAAGAAGCTCTGAAACTATAAATTAAACTTAAATTTTGTTGTGGGATATTTATTTGATCATGTCACTCACAGAAAGTTTTTCTCTTTACATAACAGAGTAATGGGCCATTTGGCTTTCCATCCATGAAGTGATTCTTCTCCTGGATTTCAAATCTCTCCAAGACATTGCTAGACTCACTAGCTCTCAACCTTTTTCTTCTAAACCACTCTGATGCATAAAAGTTTCTGAAATAGCTGCTCACGAGCCTTCTTTGCAAAAAAGCAGAGATCTGGCAGCAACTTCACATTCCATAATCAATTTATTTCTTTAGTTATGTGGCCAATCCATTGGCACTTAGTGCTGGAATGCTTCCTTATCATAAATTGTCTTATCTCAGAGCAAGACAAATATAATACCTTCCAATTAATTAAAAGAGAGGCATGTAGATCTTAATATTAACATAAAATATTTTAATATTTCCCACAATCTCACATCTTTTTGATAATGGAAAGTTCAAGAAAGTATTCTGCAGTCAGCCACCTTATTCACAGAACATATTCTTTTTCAAGAGAGTAAGTATCCCTCCTTTTCTGGGAATTTCAACAGTATTTCAACCATGTATTCAGTAAAACAAATAGAAATAAAGATAAATCATAAGATCGTAAGTTAAAGCCTGAAGTGTTTGGGGGAAAGTATAGCAAAGCCTCTTTAATACTTCTCCTAGGGGGAGATATTTTGGAGACAGGAGTAGAGAGGAGATTGTGCACTGTGTCAGTGGACAGACACTCATTTTTCTAGGTTCCCTCTTCCTGCTTGGCAAACCTATGCCTGCAGCCCATTTAAAAATGTTTGCAACAGAGACCCAGGCAAAGATACTAAATACAAGGGAAAGGTTGAAATGACAGATTTTATTTTCTTCTGAATGGCCAAGGAACAAAAGTTCTGAAAAATTTGATCCTTTTTTTTTTTTAATTATTATTATTAGCAGAAATATTTAAAAACAAAAGATATATTATTATTGTCAAAAATAAGAACATTTATCCCACAACCATACATAAATTAAATTATTCTTACTATCGGGTGATATATAAAATTCACGGTAATTACATGGATTACAGACCAGATTCTACCTACCAAATGTCTTATTTATTTCAGCATTTCTATCTTCCATCAAAAAGCAGTACCCACTGCTTGAATTTTTTTTCAGTTGAATGACAGCGGTGGTGGAAAGACCTCCAGAGACTTCTCATGCCATCTTTAGGAGAATGCTGCTTCAATGTGAACTCCCTCAGGAAAGAGCTTGCACTAACAAAGTTACTGAAATAATTTCTAGAGATGGTGATTTTATTTTTAACTGGTTGGAACACGTAAGAATTGTAGCTTCATATATTCTGACACCCAAAGTATGAAGTCTCACATATCTTCAGCATTTCTATACCCAGAAAGTTTTAATGAGAAGTATGTCAGATTTCATATTTTCCATAGAAATAAAAAAAAAGTCCACATTCACATTCCCAGTAGAGTTTTCTCTAATTATTTTCCTACCTTATTTCTTCCAAGAGGGGTAACAAACTACTTTTCTTTTGTACTTTCCAGACAAGTTACCTGAATAACAGCCATTACATCAGCATGCAGGAAGAGATAAGACATAGGGAGCATGACTTAATTAGACCCTGTTTTTATTAACTTGCCTCATTTGGAAGCTGCCCACTAATAATTCACACTGCATTGATCATCTCTCCTTCCTTAATCGTTTGTACATGTAGCTATCACCAGCTGCAGATCAGGTCCCCAGGCTGTTTTGGATGCCTTTATCAGCCCTTTGCCTGAAATCTGAAGGGAATAATTAACTGGCTCCAGTAGACACCATAGCAGACAGTGGAAGCTCCATAAGGAATCTTCCACTTTCTTGATGAACTAAGCCTATTGCAAGGTCGTGTTAAAGAGTTTAGTAGACTAAACCTAGTTCCTGACCCATGTAAGCAATTCCTGGCAGTGATAGAGAGAAGACTCCAGACTTATTTGTGCGTCAATCAGCCTAACTAAGAGAGAAAAATTCCCCCCTTGTTTAAAAGGGTCTTTACTATTAAAACTGGCTTTTAGGGATCCTGGCTGTGCCCCTGAGGCCAGAGGGAAGTTTTGGACCAAGGTTTACCCTTGATGGAGGAGGAACAGGCTAGAAAACATTTAAACAAACTGGAGAGGTGGGACTTTTCAGTCTAGAAGTCTCAGAAGAGATCTTCCCAAGGTATGCAAATACTAGATGTGACAGAATGATGAGGGAAACAACAGATTCTTCTTGGTGTTACCCACTAACAGAACAAGAGGAAAAAAAAATAAAAGAAATTCCATCTGAACACAATAAATTTAATTTTTCCTGTGAAAACAGTCAAACATTGAAATAGGTTAGACTAGAGATAGGTTGTGGCATCACCAGCCCTGAAGACATTTAGAAGCTGGCTGGACAAGCTCCAGGACTGCTGGATCTGTCTGATCCTGCTTGACCAGGGAACCTAGATCTCAAGAGGCAGCATACAAATTAAAAATTTCTATGACTATGTGACAATATCGCTATTTTCATTGTGTTACAAACAGAATCAAGAAAATGCACAGAAGCCATTCAATGAATTGATACAAGATTTGATCCAGCAGTGGCTCTGAATAGACAAAACAAAGTGGTTTTAGAATCACAGAATCATTAAAACTGGAAAAGATCTCCAAGACCATCGAGCCCAACTTTTGACTGAACACCACCAAGCCAACTAAACCATGACACAAAATGCCTCACCTAGTCATTTATTGAACAATTTAGAGGATGGTGACTCCATTTCCCTGGACATCTCATGTCAATGCTTGTGCTGACAAAATAACACAACTTCTTATACTAGCTCATACACAACTATCTTTCACTCTAACCAGCAGAGTATCTCTGACTATAATTTTTTGTAACCATTTTTATTGTTCTTTAGGACCTTTGTCTACCAGTTTTAGAAGAAATCCCTATGGTGTAAGCTAGGACAGACTTTGATTTGTGAGTCTGATCACAGATGGTGAAAGGAACAGAGCTCTACTTTAAGTGGGAATTTACATCCACACAAAGTGAACATTCTCTTGTAAATTACTGGCAGCACCGAATGCCATTGCTTCAAGTATCAAGTTAATTATCCACGCTAGACATAGGGCACAGGAAAATCTAGCTTGACTGTTTATTTTTGTAAAAAATAGTAGTGATCAATTTGATGTATAATTTTGAACAATTGAAAACTCATCATTTTAAATAGGATTTCTTTCAGTGTAGCTGAATCTGCCTAGGAATCAGTTTTAAATGAGGTAATTTTAAACAAAAATAAACCCTTCTATACATGTAATCTGAACTCTTTTTAGTAATACTGTTTTAAACTCGTGTTGTGTACCTGAACCAATAAAACATGTGGAAGAAAACTAGCAAAGACCATTAATTGTTTTATATGTAAAGGAGAAGCAGCATGGAACATGCTCAACAGTATTTAGTTGTGCAATCATTGACATTGCTGAATTAGTTTGTTCGTGCAAATTAGATGTTTAGGTAATGGCATACAAAGATGGCAGTATATTTTTTGCTGTCACAATGAATCCAAAGCTGAAAAATATTTGAGTTTGGGTTTTTTTTCAAGTGCCATGAAGTATTTGCCTTAGGTCAATTTTATTTGTTCAACAGGAGCTTTAAGTATAAGAATACCTATCCACATGCCTTCAAAACCAAACTGTGGCATGCAAATTAATAGGTAAAACAGGGGCCCAAAGCCTTGTTGAGATGTCCCAGATATGCTGGACCAGTGAAGGACTCTTCCATTCCATCTAGGTTAAGGCTCTGTCTTTATCTGGGACCCATTGCAAACCCAACTTTATCCTTTGCTATGGCTGCAGAGACTTTGACATCAGCATAGGAAGCTCTGGGGTACACGGTGCAGCACGGCTAAGCTAGTTCCATTTTTGGGTTCAGGAAGCAGGAATGACAGCTTCTGTGAGATTGTTTGTTTGAATTTTAGTCCATTCTTAACATTCACAACGAGCTTTGTTGTTCCTTAATTCTGTCCAATGTGTCTCTGGACCCCAGCTGGCACATTTGAGCTTAAAACCAGTATGTTTTATTCAACTTAGAGGTCAGAACACAGACCTCTCATACAATATAGGTATCTCGAGAAGAGCCTCAAGATGTGCGTACAAAAATGGGAAATTAAGTAATGCATCACTGCCACTGAAAACTTTCAATAGTCAAATCATTGTCTGCCTTAAAAGGTTCTTTGAAACAGAAAAAAGTTTTGAAAGTGCTTTTCTTTCTTCCTGTATTTCCACGGTTCCATCACACTCGGATGACGATCCATTTCCTTCAACTAGCTGATAGAATTGATTGCAAATAAATCAAATAACTTGTCATTATTTAATCTAAAGGGGAAAGAAGTTACCCTTCTGCTCAAAGGTCTTGAATGACTAGATATTTAAGAAAATCAACATTCTGATACCCACAATAAAATCTGGAAATTGGCAAACCTGGCTGTTTGTCAGGCAATTTTTCAATGCAGTTTTCACAGTTTTTGAGAAGTAATTTAGTAAAGATATGCCAGTTAAATAGTTCTTGATCAATGTGTCCGAGTACAGTGTTATCTGACATATCACAGTGTTAAAAAATGGCATGAGAATGCTTACCACAGGTTGCATGATGAGACCACATGATATGGGCAGCAGAGAGATTACAAAAATTTTAGTGTTGTCATTTCTTGGTTTCTCTAATGTGAAAGGATGCAGGTGAAAAGCATAATTTCCTGTCTGTAAGAAACATGGTATTTTCTTCCAACCCAAGCCTCAATCTTTCTAATGGCAGCAATAGGCATCTAACTCACATCTAAGTGACTCCTTGTCCACTCTAATAAACTTTCTTAGAAAGGGGAACTGGAGGCTTCCAGACAGGATTTGCTGCCTGCTTTTTAGCTGAAAACTGTAGTAGCATGGCCCTCAGCTCTGGAAAAATTGGAAGTAAAATGGAATGAGTCATACTTTTTCTCTATAAAGGACATGTATGCAATAAAGAATGCATTTTCAAATTTCATAGCCAACTTTAGTATTTGTCATAGATGTCAATTTACTAACTTGCAACTTTACTAACTTCACTTACTCATTTAGAAAAACAAGCACAAATAATATTTATATTAATAAGAGAGCTCTGTAATGTGATGATCAAGTTTAAACAGAATTTGTGCAGATGCAGCAGATTTCAGAACCAAACCTAGTGCTCTTAGCATTATCATTTAACAAACTTGTTTTGGGGTTTCTTGTGTGAGTTACTGCTAAGAGCCAGTGATGGTCCAGCTTTTAGCTGCTACTAAAGAAATTGCCATGAAATTTCCTTCTGATGCCAAAAGTAGTTTACACACTGGTTTAAATGATAAGGGATTTGAGGCACTAAGCATAGATTCAATGATCCAACTGAATTGCCTCCTTCATTTCCAGTGTGCTCCAGTCACATTAATCTGTCAGTTTTCTGCTGTTCCTAATTATTGTGGTGATATAATAGATCCCTGCTAAAAGTGGTTTCAACTTCCCTTCTTTTCTTTTTCTTTTATTTTTTTTTATTTTGTTTTTTATTTTTGAATTTTACTTGATCAGACTTTTCCAATGGCTTTTCTTGCTTCTTTGGGTACATAACACCTATAACACCTGTGACAGAAGACCTTAAATGTGACAAGATGGTGCCAAAACTGCTATTTCAAATGTCACTTAAATTCTGATAATTACATTATGCCAGTGGGTGCATGGTGCTCACTGCTTCTGTTCGCATGAAATCTTTCGTGAGGCCTCCCTGCCCTGTAAGTCTTAAATTACAAGCGAATTTCCAAATGACAGACCAGCTCCAGCTACATAAAGACTTCAGAGCACCACGCTATCAGCTGAAATTCAGACACAAGATGCAACAGAGATCTGTTGAGCTTTTGACAGATCAAAATGGTTTCAATGGTTTTGAGCCATTTCTTAGCAGCACACTAAACTGCCTTTCTCTCTTCATTGTCTGCACAGGAGGCCATTAGACAGCAGGTACAAGAACAGTGCATCCTTTCCCCTTCAGCTGGATCCCCAGAGCAAATGGCCTGTCACCCTATTAGCTGCAGGTTTCATCCCCTGGAGCTCAGAGAGGACAAAAGTCTCTGTTCCAGTAGTTATAAATGCTCCTCAGCTTCAATGTAATAGTGAAACAGCCTCAGATATGTAAGGATCTAAGGGCAGGTTTGTTTGAAGCTGGAATTTCCAGCCAGTTACATGCCCCTGATTGGTTTCCAAATCTTTGTCCTCTTATTACTGCTGGCTCCCATCCTCCACCAGTTACTATCTGATGTATGCATTTCAAAGATGCAGTGTGGAAAAGCAGTGCAGTTCCCTGATTAATTTGCCCATGTTTAACTTTGAACTTGCCTCTTTTGACATCCAATTGCAAGTAGCATTATGGTGTGATTTGCCTGCAGAAACATAGAGTTTAGAGCAAGTTTAAACTCCTGGTTACTCACCATCTTCTGAATTCATAGAAAAAGCCAATCATTAACAACATGTTAACTAAGAAGCTCACAGGACAAAGGGGTTTGTGTACAATTCTGGCTAGTCCCAGCACTGAGCTAACATCTGGGCTTAGAGGATTCCTTTTCACTTGATAAAATGGCAGAACTTCATTAACAATTCTGAAAGGCTGGCTAAGATTTTCCTTCTATCCAGAAAATTGCGATATTACTAAGTAAATCTAAATATGGGTTTGAGCACTAAAACTGTTTTATATCTGGACAGAAAAAATATTTCTTTTACTAAATTGATAAGAGATACATTATAAAATTACAGTCTTGCAGCAGGGGACAAAACCCTCTGGTATAATGCCACCTACATTGTTCTTTTGCCCTGCTGTTTGCTCTTAATAGGATTACAGCAAAATAGGACAAAGTGCATTTGGTTTCTGCATTATCTTCATTCTGCAACCTGCTGCTGTTCTGCAGTGTTCACTGCTGGAGACTGACAAAATGAAGACCCAATGTTTGAGATCATTTCTCAAGCAGACTCTTCCTTTTATTTAATGTTATTTAAAACCAAGGTAAGGTGTAGCTGAAACCAACAGGCTTCACAGAGATGCATAGCTATAGACCCTGCAATTATCTTGCAAAAAAAAAAAAAGGCATATTTTCATGCTAAAAAGCAATTTACAGGGAACACCATCAGTAAAATATCAAGGAAAAAACTTGGACAACATCAGGCAAACAAAAAAATTTACCACCATGAAAAAATCCCCACTTCTCAAACAATTATTTCTCTGGCCATCTTTGTGCTTGAGTTTCTGCCTAGCTGTTATCTTACTAGTAAAGAAAACATACTATTTGGAATTTAGGTTCCCATGCCCCTTACTGATTTTAACTGCTTATTCTGGGAACACCTTCTCTAAAAGAAAGAATTTTGAAAATAAGTAATTTAGTGCTGAGTAGAACTCAATAGTACCTCATTGCAAGTATCATATCTGGAAAGAAAATGTGGCAAGAGTAATTCATATTGTTTGGCACAATTTATATGTGTGTATATATGTAGATTTCATTCTAAGTTGGTTTTAATGAGCCAGTTAAATAGAATTAAATTATACTTATACTTTTAGATATATTGCAAACTCACTATAGAAACCTTTAAAGATTGCTTCTTTTCAAAGTGGGGTTCAAAAGAGACCTGAAATTAATCATGTAGATATTCTGCCAGGCTTAAGAGACAAAGGAGAGGGTGAATACTCAATTATGCTAAATTGCTGCAGTTCTCAGAAGCAAAAGGATACAACCAAAAGCCAAAAAAACCCAACCAACCAAAACCAAACAAAAACACCAAAACCCATCCAAAACAAGAAAAACAACCCCCAAAACTCTAATGTCAATCCAAAAAGATTTCCAGATTTTTTCCCATGGAAAAGAATTTTTCTTCCCATAGAACTTGTGGGAAAGCCTGACTTCCACCTTGATGTTAAATGATGGATAAGATCCACTAAGGATGTCAGGACTACTGAAGCAGAAATGCACTTTAGCTATTAACACCAAGATGAAACCTTGATTTCTGAATGATGACTTCAGGTTACTTAGAGTGAGATGGGAAAGTTACAGAAAAAGTCTGTACCCTTAGCAAGGTGTCATAAAAATTGGAGTCATCAGACCCTTTTGTGAATGGGCTTATGCTGGCAGAATCAGCTCAGAGTGTTTCCTATGCCAGTGCTCATGAATCAGAAACACATAATGCAGTGGTAAGTACCTAGCAGACCTGACTGGAAGGAATAACTTATGCATCAAGACAAAATAAGGTAGAAGATAGCTAAAGTATTTTGTTTTCACTTTGTCAAGACTGGAGTTTATTTTTTAAATTTAATTTTAAGTCTTTAGGATCAGTGCTTGATTGGCTCCTGAGAAGAAACTCACTAATTCACAGTACAGGTTTCTGCTGGGCTGTCAATCTGACAAAGGCAGCTCTAGGGATCTGCCTTTTCAGCAGATTTTTTGGATGTTCATTGAAGATGAAAAGTTAATTGTGAAGGAAGCTGTGCAGAGCTGTGAGAACCAGGTAACAGAACCATATGTGTCAAATAAGTAGGAAAAACAGACAAAACAAACCTAAGCAATTCCTCCAAGTGTAAAAGAAAACTCCCAAACTTATCGACCCTTAAAATTCTGCTACTGAGCTGCTTATTCAGCTGGTTGAACTTCTGTGTCTTTACTGTGATGCCCCTAAACATTCTCTGTACCACTGAAATCTCTGCCAGTATCTTCTTTTATTAGAATTGAAAATGACAGGCTTTATGTTTAGTTATCAGCTGACATTTCTATTGCCTCTGTGTCTGACAGCTATGAACCTGCTGGACTTCTGCTGTGCAAACATCTAGCTCACTATTCTGATGAGGAAGGAAAATCATACAAAAGAGCTCACAGCATGGCTTTTTAATGCAGAAAGTTATAAGCTCACCAAGTATGTCCCACTGATATTCTTACACCCTTCTCAGAAAATCATAGCACTAAAACATACAGCAACCTTAAAGCACTGAAAAGGGACAAATTTCAACACATATTTTTCATAGCTTTAAATCTTCTTTATCAGAGCAAAGTTAAGCAGTTAGATAGTCTTGTTTCTATGATCAAAGACAAAATATAAAACTGTCCCCTAGAGAATGTCAGGACACAGGAATGTTGTGGCCTGGGATAATTTTAATGTAGCAGAAGAATCCTTGCTTGTCTGTGAGAAAAATAACTTACCAATAAAGTTCATAACAAAGTTATCACTAGTCAGTCTATAAAGATTTAATGTGGACTACAATCAGAACCAATTTTTAACCATATTTTCCCTAATCTGAATTTAAAAAAAATGTTTTATTTTCAATTCCAATTAATTTCTACCCTATTTAGAATATATAGTTCTAAATTAATTTGTTCTGGAGTTGAAACTCCTAAATGTCATGCACAGGTTAATGGCAGTGCCATACTTTTCTTCTTTTCATGTTTTCAGCCAATGTTTAGTAGTGTGTGTGTGTGTGTGTGTTATAGAAATGCTTTCTTGCAGTCAAACAGCACTGTTGAACTGCAATGCAAATAATTTAAAATCTGGAAATATCAGAGTTCTGTTTTCCTGTACATTATTAAAATATTTCCTTTTTTTTTCTGTTGTTCTTCATTCAAACACAGTTCCAGCTGGTGCCCAAAGGAGCCCTGCAGCTCTAAGAGGCTTTCCATCAAGAACAGCAGGGTAACCTAATCTCAATGAGAGCCTTCTTCTTGTGTCTCTAAATCTCTACAGCAAAATGCATGGCCTTATATTTTATATATAAAACATTGAACTCAATACTGAATTTTTATCTGCCATTCTGCATTTTCTTAGGTGTTCAACACCAAATTATTTCAGCATTTTACCACAATGCATTTTTTATAGCTTCCTAAAGAATCAAGAAGTCATGTACAGGTTGGAGTGTTGAAGTGTCAGTGTATCAGTCATTTCTATTAAAAAGGAAGTTAGAAATAACTAGCAATAACTGCAGTATGTTTCCAATTATGTTTTTATGTCATGATTAATATTACGAGTTAGAAGTTATGTATATTAATAATAATTTTTAAATTAACTGAAATAACTTTTTTTTTTTTTAAATTGGGTACAATCCTTCATCTTTCTATTATCTTACAGACCTTTTCATACCTCCAAGGTTTTTCCAAAACTCTTACTGTTCAATACATTTATTTATTATTTCCTATACATTTACTATATATTATTTTCTATATATATTAGAACGAGTAAACTCCAGATATACTGGTTTACATTCTGTTTCACTCCCCAAATATTCCACTTTCTTTCATTTAAATTGCTTTTTTTTCACCCACATTTTCATGTACACTTAAGCAATGTTTCCTTTTTGACTTTTTCAAGACTCAGATTAGAAAGAATGGCAAAGATGGAAAAGGAGTCACACAAAAATAATTTTATTCTTGAATTTGAAAAAAAACAAAACAAAAAAAAAAGAACAAAAAAAACCCCTCTATCCATGAAGGATGATTGCTATAATGTTCCTTGAACTCTGATCTCCCATGAAATCAAGAGCTGGCACAAGCTAATCTAGAGGGGTTGCTGGTAGTTGATATCACCTTCCCATGCTGTCCCCTGCAGGGATAACTGCTGAGGCAATCCCTGTATTAAGTATGTTAATTTCGGCTTTGTGCAATCACTTTGACCTGTAGGAGGTGAATCATTCAGCCATTTATCTGCTAATCAATTCTGACATCTTCCAAGAACAGGCATAATTAATCATACCTCCCCTGATTTTGTGTTTTCATAAACAACATTGTTCTGCTGTCAAGATCTCTTGGTTCAATATATTTGGGACCATGCCACCTGTGATTCAACACTGCTTTCTCTTATGACAAAGCATTATGTTCATAAAATAATTCTTTTATTCTAATTTAATTATACTGTAGCTTTGTTTGAGATTATACCTATTTTGGCTTGCATTGAAGAGTAATAAATTTCTGTGAAAAGAAAATGCACCACAAATACTAACTCATCCATCTGTATGACCTAACACTGGACACAGTGCTTTTCCAATCTTAACTCCCATTCATGTTTATTATTCTGTGGCTAGTTTGGATAATACAGTCTACTAACTGCTACTGCGCTTCAAGGTTATACATTGTTGCTCCAGGAATGTCAATCTGCCTCATCTTTTTGATCTAATTTTTTCCAGAAATCACTACCTGAGATACTTCATGTATTTGCAAAGGCAAGTGTATTTTAGGTGGCATTAGTGACTTTCCTACACTCTCCATATTTGCTACCACATCACATTACATATATCCAGCTGCATTGTTTGATGCTGCATGAGGTATACAGATTTCGTCATTCCCTCTCAGCATGCTACATCTCAATACTCCAGGTCCATCTCATCTCCTGTAAAGCCTCTCTTTCAATGCACTATGTGGTAGCATATTCTGAAGAGAAGTGAGGATGATGAGAGACCATCAAACTGTGTCTCAAATGTCACTAATGGACTGTTTCATCTATCTGAACAGGTCTCAGACCCTTAGTAGCCAGTTTCCTGTACTACACTGAGAGACACCACTTAGCAAGCTCTCAAGTGACAGAGTCCACCATCAAAACTAATTTGAGTTAAAGACTTCCTCACAATATTCAGTATAAAAATGTCTTTAGAGACTTCACATCACTGCACAGAACTACACAAATGCAGACAGGACCTGTGCAACAGGTGAGGCTGCCCACACCCAGACTTCACCGTAGAATCCTCACTAGTTCATATAATCAGAAAAGTTGCAGACTGTTGATGTACCTGTGAATAAAACCAAATAAACAATAATTACTTTAGCAATTTGTCAGATACATTGAGATCTTAGTTGCTTCTCCATGTCTTTTGATACCTATACAATAAAAGTCTCTAAGTTCAAATTCTTCCTGCTCTAATTAATGAACCCAAGCTACTTCAGGATTTCCCTCTGCTTTTCAAAAGAGAGCACACAGGCACATTAAGTGTTTGCCTCCCCAGTCATTCCAGAGAAGCATAGTAGTTATGCCTAGCATAAGTAGTTACTTAACACAAGTAGTTAAGAAAATAAAAATTCCACAATTCCATTTTATAAATTTACCTATAATATGCTGAAAAAATAAAAACAGAGATAAAGAGAAAAATCAGTAATTGACAAACTATTTGAAGGACTTTACTGCAGTGCTTAGTTGTTCTGTGCAGAAGGAATAAAGAAAAAGGACTCAGCATTTCAGGATATCAAAGTGAATTGTATAAAAATCAAGTGAAAAGTTAAGCTATCTCCTATAGTATCGTGAAGCAATTTTAGCACAATGGTAGAACATCTCAGTTCATAAAGAAAACACCTGCACGTAGATATGGGTAAGGAAAAGGACATGAAATTGTAGTTTAAAAGCACCTGGAAATCAAGGGCCAAGCAGCCACTTCCCTTTCCCCCTAACTCTTTTTAGTGAGAAAGAGACAAAAAATAAGAATATCAGTTGAAACAACAATTTACTGTAGAAAAAGTAATGAAACAAGAAAAACAAACAGCAGCAGCAGCAATAGAATGAGAACACTGTATAAAACAGGGTGATTGAGTGCAAAAAATGCTTATGGAGGTCCAGCCTCCTTAATGTTGCTGTGACCAGCTCCATGTGACTTCCCAAAACAAAGGAGAAAATGACAGACAGTGCCACAGCTGGGTGGCTTTTTCCCTGAGTCTGAAACAAGAACCAACGATGGACAAATCCTCCAAGTTGAACCGCATTCATTCTGTCACCCTGCCGCACTGCTCACCACTTCACTCCCCAGGAAAACAAAGGAACAAAAATGGTGGCAGCTCCCTTTTATTTCCACCTAAGCCACACCCCTACCAGTGAGGATGTAAGTGATATAAAATACTGCCTAAACATATCCATACATTTCCAGGCTCAGCCCTCCCTCCATAGCAACTGCAAGAAAATTAACTCTATCCTAGCCAAAAGTGGGACAGAAATACAGAGCAGACATCAATCACATCTGTTTTGATAATTTTGCTCAAGCATTCAATGTTTTTAGCCAATATTAGTTTTGAGGAGGGCCCCAAAATAAGGTTGTCTTTTCCCTCTACTTTAAAATGCCTGCCAACCAACCAGATACTTGAAGAGAATGAAGACCAGGTACAAAATAAGTACCAAGACAACCAGAAGACAACAAGCACAAAATTTTAACATTGTAGAGTTATCTAAATTATCACCTATGATTGTCTTTAAACATCTATCTCTCTTTATGGCCAAATTTGCCACAATTTGAATTAGGTATTCAAATTAAACTTGTACTCACAGGACCATTCCTTATTTGTTGAATTAAGTGAAATGACAATTTCCACCCTGCCAGGAGAAGTTGATGCCCTCTAATCCTGAGCTGAATGTGCAGAATCCTGGGATCTGATTCCCAAGACTTATTCCACTAGCATATTGAAAAGTTCATTCATTACAAAGCTTGATATTAAGTCTCCATTCACATCTTCTGTTATTCTTTCTCAGCCTCCTAAATTTCTTATTCTGTGCTGCCTGGTTAAAATTCTTTGTTAAGAACACTGGCAACAGCCAGGCCATGTGGAGCATAGAGTGCTGGAAGATACAACTTGTAATACTTAGGCTAAGGCTAAGGATATATTAAATCTAGGAGTCCCATTTGCTCTTCAATGCTGTAAACACCAATAACTGCATTTTAAAATAAAGAGTCAACTCCTGTTTGTTGTCTGAATTAATAGCTCTATGTACATGCAGTTTCCAGGCCTCAGGGAAGAGAGAAATCTATCTGAAGCCTTGCTTCTATTATCTCATTTCCAGAGAAGATGGAGTTTCAGAAATACCCCAGGCTTAATGTTTCCCCTTTGCCTTGTTGCTAGGAGTGTCCTCCCTTGGCAGCTCACAAATGTCTTCTCAGGCATGCAACTGTCTTCAGGCACTGCACAGGCATCATAGGCTCCCAATCCCAGATTTTGGATCCTTTATGATTCTCAGAGGTGTATGATTTAGAGGCTCCTTTTGTTTTATCATACATTGTACATCTGAAAGGTATATGTGTCTAGAGATAGACTACACCGCCAACACAATGCAGACACAGTTAATGCTGTTCTGAGTAAGCATATTGACCATGACTCCAAAGAGAAAGTGCAGCTTGCTAATTTAAACAGTGAGCAATTTATTTGCTAAAGTAACATGAAAAGATCAGCTGGTTAAATAGACTGTTCCTGTGCCCTTAGCCTGTAAGCAATCTTAAATAAAAATCAATTATTTCAGAAAGTGTGATACAGAGGAGACCCAAATCTTGCAGAAATGCTTGTGAAAACTATGGGTTTTATTGCAATCAGACAATGAATTTCCAGGTAATAGAGATCAACCAGCTGCATCCATCACTCTGTGGTAAGAGGTTTGAATGATGATGGCTCATGAAATCTGACCAAAGCCCATTACAAAAAAAAGCATTAATTGTGACTTTAGAAGATAAAAACATTGAAAATAAGATTTATTAGTGTAAAAGCTCAAATATGTCATTGCTACTAGCAAACTATTCTGAATTTACCATGGTGTGGATGTATAAATGAGAAGGAAATCACAAAGATTCACGATTCAGACAGTAAAAAAATTTTTTTAAAAAGGAAGAAAACCTGTTTATATTAAAAGGATTCAGTCCTAATTCAATATGTACCAGCTTTAAAATTTCCCATCATTTTTCTAGGGGTTTAAAACCCTATGTAATTTTGAGGATCTGTGTTACAGCAAATACCTAAGTTCTGTATTGTTCCATCCAATATTGATTTAACATCTAACTCAGTGTACCTTCAGATCTGCTTCTACATTGCTGTCAATAGCAGTTAAGTCTTGGCAGGAGTGTATAGTAAAGAAAAAAAAAAATCAACATTTCTCCCGAGTAGGTCTCTACAACAAATAGGCTGTCTTTGAAATTTAAGCAACTTTCAGACCAGTTAGCTATGGAAATAAGACAAACACAGTCATTCTGCTTACAGACACCCTCATGCAAAACATCCTTTCTACCCATTAACTTTCGCACCTCTGGTCTGACTTCCATGTTAATTGTTACTTAATCAATGGTCTTAAAGGCAAGATGCTAGGTGTTCTGGGAAATGGGGAAGAAAATAGAAGAATTTATTAATGCTTTTCCTAAATGAAAGGCCTTTTGAACACATTCCTGTACAAACTTCATATCTGAATTTAATTTTGAAAGCAAAAGTGTAATTAGGCAGAGTGGTTCTACTTCAAAAATAAACCTTTTATCAAGCATTACTCCTATGGTACTCTTCAAAAAAAAATCAAATTGCTGTTTGCTTTATTGTTATTTTGATACTAGGGTAGGAACACTGCTAAGTCTCATGGGCAGCAAATGTTACATTAGTGTTTTACACACACTGCCAGTGCAGGTTCAGACACATCTGTTTATTTGCTGGGTTTTGATATTCATATGGGATGAGTACACTCACATTTTTGAGGCACACCTTTTGTAAGGACTGCACTCAGATAACAAAAGGTGGCTGTACAAGCAATTATAGTTTGGTCAGAATATTTTTTTCTTCCAATTTTTGGAATGCTATAAGACAAACTCCACCTTAAATAAGATTTTATTTGGCAGCAATAAATAACTACTACAATAGTTAATTTCTCCTAAATACATACAGTTAATAGGAGTGAAAATGAGTACATTGATATCTACTGACAATTTTGCCTGTGTAATCGAGCATTCTACTGTAATTAAATGGACGATCCACTTTCCAGGTGCACACAGAATCATCCTATCAGCTCAATTTATCCTCAGCTTCTGGAGAAAAACTTTCAACAACCTCATTGTTACAGCATAACGACAGCAGCAAAGAAATCCCCATTGAAACTCATGGAGTTTGCTTGCATAACGCAAAAGGCCCACAAATAGATGAAGGTTTTGATTTTCTGGGGAGGAACATCCAGAAGCAGTAAGGTCTCCACCCCTGGAAATATTGAGGAAAAATTCTGTCCTGGGATTTCTCCATTTATGAATATTAGCATCCAAGGTTATGCCTTCGAGAAGCATTATTTCCTCTCTATGTGATTTACTCAAGCTGGGAAGTTGTTTGGTTTTTTTTAGTTTTCCATTTAATTTTTTCCCCCTCAGGTTAAATATTTGTCAGAGCACAGCAACATAGCAACAAGAGTTTTCATCATGTTAATTCACTCTTTTTACTCTGTATATTAAAATTAGTCTTTTAGATCTAGTAATGTATTTGAGAAATAATGATGGGTTAAAGCAAAAAAAAATCAACAAAGATTAGACTATAATTGTGTATATCTTCTGCAATTATTACCCCTATATAATAGTGATAGAAACAACTTGTTCCTTGGAAATTTCCATCGAATCATATGACAACACTTCTCACTCTGTGTGCCAAAAATTTTGCCAGGAAATATTGTGCAAGGCTGAAGACTGGAAAAAATCAGATTCCCCTTGCAATTCTGCCACAAATTTCATGGAAAATCCTAAGAGGTATTTTAATTTTTCCAATTTTCCCCATCTGTGAAATATGATTTTTCTGAAGTGTTCAGCATAGATGAACATTTGTTTCCTCATATATGGGCAGTGCTTGCAGTTGTTGGATGGAAAGAACAGGGCAATAATTACTGAGAAAAAGCAGGAAAACTGCTGATATGTGAAACCTAATACTTCAAGGTCTTCTACTGGGTAAATATTCATGCTTGAGCTGGCACATCCAAGCCAGAAACCCCATTTACTATATTGTCTCCTATTCTTTTCCAGTCTCTCAGACTTGCAACTCATTTTCTTTTTCTTTATTTTTTCTTTTTTTCCTTCCCTTAAATTAGGCTGGTAGAAAGGAGATTCAGGCACCCAAGTGCACTGAGGTCACTACTTCCATCCTGGTAGAGACAAAGTGCCTACACACAGTAAGTGGATGGGAGAAATGGGATAACATCAAATCATTTAACCACAGCAGACTTCTGTTCTCCTGAGATTGTTAAGCCAAAACAGCTCTGTAACATCCAGGGCTGTGTTTCTTTTACTTGAACACAAATATGGATTTCCTGTGGTCAAAATTTGAGTATACTATTAACAGAAGCAGGTGTGCAATTTCTGCAACGTACCTCAAATTTACATCACAAGGATGTGGACTGTGCATGTCTATTTTCTGCAACAATAATGTTTTATCTGGTCATAAGGTTAATATGAGTGCATTACTCGGTTGTGCTTTCAAACTAAGCATGCCAATGAAAGAATGGGCTATGAAACCACATGCAAAAAATCTGTTACAATTTGTTTTAAAAGGTTTGTGTACATGTGAGTACACTATTAAATAAAGCATTAGTAAAATATCAGGGTGATAATTCTTGTTGGCATATATATATAAATTACCTGCTTTCAAATGTGTAGGATGAGTAATCAGACACTATTTTTTAGGCTGATTTTATGATTATGGATTGCTATGATATTATAACTGTTCCCCCACAATACCAATAGTTAATGGTATTTACCATTGGGATGAATGTTTTTAAAAACTCTTACCATAGGTTGTTTGTTTTGCACAGCACTATGTATCGCAATTTTAAAATTTGAACACCATGAAAATAATCAAAACACAAAAAGTATATATAAGTATTTAATAAAAAGCTTGTAATTTCTTGAACATACAGTGATATGTTTAATGAAGAATACTTTGAAAGAATGGTAAATCAATTCTTGCCACTTACCTTGCAGCAAAAGAGTGATTCCCCAGGTATACGCAATGGAATATCTACTCTAATCAAAATAAGCCATTAAATCTACCTCCCTGTCCCAGAGCAACATCAATTATTAATTCTACACTATTCAAAACAGAATTCTCTCTGAATTATCCTTAAAAAAATTTTCTTGGAAAAAAATTCCATGATCCCTACTAAGCAGTACACAGTAATAAAACATTTGTTACTGTCTAGCTGGACATCTGCTAGTCTGCACATAAATAATGCTATCTGTTTATGTTCAGTCAGAACACACTTCTCTGACAATTTTACCTCATTTTTGTATCTTATCCATAGTGGATTTGGAGAACAGCTTATTTCCTTGCAATATTTAATACGTTCCTACAAACTTAGCAGGATTTTAGAATATGAAAGATTTGGCTTGTGGCTCACTGGTTTTCCCAGTGAAGCTCTTGCTGCTATTCCAATGGTCCTCAGCACTCTCTACCCTGTATGTAACTTCATCAGTTTCCAAGTATGCAGGGAGTTGAGTCCTGGCTTCCTTTATGGTCACTTAGAAGTGTCACAGCCCTTTTGTGGCTTAAACAGCATTTAAAACAATTTCCTCACACTGTGGCTGTGATCTTGCCATAGTTTTATCATCTCAAGACAAAAAAAGCCCCAGTCCATATGTTTCCTTATTTTAAAGCAACCAGATTAATCCTACTTCTCTGTACGGAGCTTTTTTGTTTGTCCACAATCTTCCTACAGTGGGGATCCTGAAATTACAGCAGGTACTTCAGCTAAAATCTGGTACTGAAGAGAAAAAAAAGTTATTCTGTCACAGCTTAAAGAGATGGTGGTACATGCCAGGTCGAAGTATGCATTTTTGAGACAGCTTGACTGCCTTTGCCTGTGTCACGGTCCACACAACCTGAGCGGGGGTCGTGATGGTTCGTTCGACCGCGGGGTGCAAAGGACAACAACAAGAGACTAAGGTTTTGTTCAACAGCAAGCAGCAAAGCAGTTTATTGAGGGTTCACAATTCAGTTTCGGGGTAATGGTGAGAGAGAG